>VDFB02068720.1:0-17413 GCA_007258455.2 Sequoia sempervirens
TGTTAATCTTGCTTAAATAAATATCATGATGAGTGCACTAAAATTCATTAATGCACAATTATCCATGTGATCATCTAATGTATAATGAAGGCATTCAGACCTCTCACCTATATAGCTCCATCTTTGGTAAATATGCCTATAATAAATGTTAGCATGAATACATAATATTATTAAATATAATTGCCTTGTCTTGGTTTATCGATAGTACCTCCAGGTCATAATAGTTAATCATTATCTCCCATCAAAACAAGAGATATAAATGCAAGTGTGGTATGAAATAGGATTACTAGTGATTTTGGCTGAGAGAGTACAGTGGTCTCAAAAATAACATTCACTAGAAGTTAGAGGGATTCCCTAACACTTGCAAAAAAAAATCCAAAATGTGGTTCATAATTAGCTGTGACATCACTCCTAATCTTCGTGCCCAAACTTGAAGAGAAGAAAAACTAATTGCACACTTCCCGTAGGGGAGAGGGGCCTATAGTGGAGTGGGGTCCAATAGTGGGGATAGAAGTAGTCCTTAGTAGGCCCCATAGTGGAGCACCTTAACATCCAATTGCAAAACACTTTTTATCCATAAAGTACATAAACTGGCAAATCATGTGATGCCAAATCAGTGCACCAATAAAACATGACTTAGTGCACCACTATCGGTCTCACTTTCTTTTGGGGACTTTTTGGATACCTCAACAAAAAGCATGCTGATGTGACAACATATTTGATGATGTGGCCCTAAAATGAAATATAGAAGCATGTGAGTTTCCAAATAAATAGTTGTACAAAATTGGAAGTTATTTGAAATTTCCACATAGGATTTTGAGAAACATGAAGTTAGGGGGCTCCACTATAGGCCCCTCTCCCCTATCCTTCCTTCTTAAAGAATTCTTGATCTTGCAGGGATAACAAATGTGGCACTATTAAAGGTAGATCTCATGACCTTCTAGAGCTAGAGTGGACCAATTTTGTACTTCCCGCATCCTTCCTTCTCAAAGCATTTTTGAACTTGTGTGTGTAAGACACATGGCACTATCAAATTTCATGCACAAGATATATTATTTTCAAAACCTCCTTTAAGAAAATGTGGCACAACAATCAATGCATTATCATGTTAGCTTAAAGTGTCAACCACAACCATTCCAAGAACCTAGCTATACAACTTCTATTTAGCACTATTAGACGTCTATCACACAGGCTTTAAAATGATCAAAAATGCCCTGATAGCCTAAGGAGCAGTGAAAACCTCTGAGCCACCTATCTAGATCTAAAATGAACCAATGGTGCTCTTTCCTCACCCTCTAGGCTTAAAAGTATTCTTGCACTTGCACACATATGACACGTGGCATTTTCAGACATTAGATTCAAGATATAAACTTTTTAGATGTTTAATAGGGGAGTGCAACTCAACAACTATGGAATTATTACACAAGCTTAAAGTGACAACACAATTATCCTAAGATCCAAATGAGATAGCTTCTACATGGCCCTATTAGTCATCAAGACACTAGATTAAACTTTTAGATCCTCCCTTGATGCCCTAATAGCCAAAGGATTAGCAAGTATACCTCTGAGAGGTAGTTCATGTGACCTTTCTAGGTTTGAAACAAAACAGTGGTGCTCCTTCTCTCATCCTTTAGGCTGAAAAATTTCTTGAACTTGCATGCAATTGACACATGGCACTCTCAGATATTAGGCTCAAAATGTAGACTTTTCATAACTTCCATTAGGGGAGCACTACCCAATGGTCGTGGAACTATCACGCAAGCACAAGCTTGAAGCATCAATGAAACCATCTCAGGAATCAAACATGATTGCTTCCACATAGCACTATTGGGTGTCAGGTTTAATATGTAACCATCAAATCCTCACTTGGGGGAATGCAACATAAAACACATGACATTATCATGTAATCATTACAAGCATCAATACAACTAACCTAAAACCTAGTAAAATGACTTTCCACACCAACAATGTGGAAAACAAGGTTGACCATATATGAACTACTTGATTAGCTTGAGACCCCAAGGACATCCTTTCGGCCTTCTTTTGCATGTAGCATGTGATGATGAAATTCCACATATTTGATCCTTTCGATGCATTTCCCAGAGTGAAGACTCTTTTTGGATTACTCGAATCTAGGTATTTTGATCTCATTATGCGACTCCATTTAGATGAGGAGTTTTCATATAGCTTCCAAGTTAGCTTTGCACCTATAGCTAAATTTCTTAATTCCAGATTTTGTAATTCAACACCTCCAAAATTTTTGTCCTTGCATAATTTTTCCCAAGAAACTAGAGGTATTTCCTGGAGTTATCTAAATTACCTTTCCAAAGAAATTTCCTGGTGGCTTTACCAATGTTCTCATGAACCCCTCTTGGTATTTTGAGCACTGATAGGAAGTAATTTGGAATGGTGGATAAGACAACTTTAATCATAGTAAATCTCCCTACCAATGATAGTCAGCTACCCCTCCATGATGTTACTCTATTTTGAATAGTCATAAAGATTTTATTCCAAGCCCTATGAAGAAAGGAATACCCAAAGAGCTATAGGGCAGATTATTCTATCTAAATTTTAGAATAGAGAGAATACATCCAATTACCAAAGCATTAGTATTCTAGAAAAATATTTTTGATTTCCCCAGGCTAATCATTTGTCTCGGAATTAGATAGTAGTTGTTGAGTACATATTTAATAGTTTTATCTTTACTGAGAGATGACTGAATAGTAATGTATCATATGTGAATAAAGAATGTGTGCAAGAGATGTTTGTTCTTGGTATTTTTATACCCTCCCACTTATTTGATGCATGGAAGGTTGAGATTTCCCTACTCAACACTTCTAGCATTAGAATGAAAAGGAAGGGAGAGAGAGGATCCTCTTTCCTTACTCCTTGTGAAATAGAGAAAAAACTGACTAGTGATTCATTTTTGAGGACAAAAAAT
This sequence comes from Sequoia sempervirens, assembly GCA_007258455.2. Classification (NCBI taxonomy): domain Eukaryota; kingdom Viridiplantae; phylum Streptophyta; class Pinopsida; order Cupressales; family Cupressaceae; genus Sequoia; species Sequoia sempervirens. Next base: position 2,942 of record VDFB02068720.1, read on the forward strand.
ATTTCTATCTTAAGGTAGAAGATAATCCATTTGCACCATTTTGTAGCAAAACCTAGTCATGCCAAGACCTTTGATAAGAAGCCCCAGTTTGTACTTTGTTGTAGGCCTTTATCATATCTAATTTAAATATAATCATATCTAAAAAAAATCATTGATGAATTGAATGCAATATTTCATGGGCTATTATTGCCCCTTCAACTATCTCTTTTCTTTAAATAAGACCACCTTGTTCCTTCAAGATTATATCTAGAATAATTTTGGCAAGCCTTAAAGTAATGGCTTTTGAAAAGATTTTATAGATGTATTGCAAAGGGAAATAGGTCTGAAGTCAGAAAATGAGGAAGGTTTTTTTTTGGGGAATAAGGGAAATATGAGTAGTATTGAGGTCTTTTAGCATTATGGCATTTCTATGAGATTCCTCTAAAGCCAGCCAAATATCTCTTCCTACAAACTCCCAACATTTTTTATAGGATAGTATAGTAAAACCATCTAGAACTCAAGCTTTATCTAGGGTGAGAGTAAAGACTACATCTTTAACCTCTTTTAGGGTTAACAAAGCCAAAAGAAACTTGTTATAATCTGAGTTAAGTACTCTTGGAATGAAATTTAAAAATTCATGTTCTTTTCCAACCAAATTAGGATCCTAATTCACCAGTTTGGAGAGGAGATTAGAAAAGAATAAGATGAATTCATTTTGAATTTGTAGCTCATCTTTTAGTTGCTTATTGGAGGTATAAATTTAATAGAGAAGATTGTATCAACATTGTGTCTTACCTTAACTAAAGTGTGGAAGAACTTTGTATTCCTATCTACCTATTTTAACTAGGTTTCTCTTGATTTTTGTTTCCAATATATTTCTTCTCTAGAAAGAACTTCTTCTAAATATTTTTGAAGTTGATAATGGCGTTGGAAAGATACATTGTTCATACCCACTTGAATAACCTAATCATTTAGCTCTTAAATTTGTTGAATAATATGATTTTTTTGTTCAAAAATACTTTTGAAGTGGAGATGATTCCATTATTTGATCTATCCTTTTATAAATTGATGCTTTTTGGCTATTTGAAACATTCCGGATCCTACCACAAATGGTGCATTCTCCCACTATTGTTTGAGGAGAGGTAGGAAGTTGTCATATCTAAACCACAAGTGTTCAAATTTAAATGATGATTTAAATTTACTTGGTATAGAATTCCAAGTTATCTCCGATTGGATTAGATAGTGGTTTGGTCTAGGAAATGTGAGGATGAAAGAAACATATTGAAAGCCATTGTTGGACTAGATTATAGAGAGGAGGAACTTATCTAATCTATCTTCAATGAGACAAAATCGTTTCCTTCTATTTGTCCAATAAATTTTCCATTAGTTGGAAAACAATCTATCGATGCATTATCTAGAGTGAAATTAAAAAAGTACTCCATTAATTTTGGAGGGGAGATGATACCCCCATTTTTTTCTTTTAAAGAGTTAATATCATTAAAGTCCCCTCCTAAAATAATCAGTTCCTCTTTTAATAAGTTGATAGTTGTTGTCAGTGAATCCTATACTTGTTTCTTGCCAGCAGTAGAAGTGGAACCATATATGTTGAATAACCAAAATGTATGTTGATAACATTCAATCTTGATGAGCATCCACTATTGCTGAGCTGCAATAAATTCTACCTTGACCTTGTATGGATCCCATAAAATTTCCAATCCTCATGATGCCCCTACAACAGGAATGTAAAACACTTCCTATTTGGTCCATCTACTCAGAATTTCTTTGTTTTGTTCATCTAAAAAATTTGTTTCTTGCAATAGAAAAGTATCAACATCACTATAGTCAATTTGATGCTTTATCAAGTGTCTCTTGTTAGGGCCATTTAAGCCCCTAACATTCCAAAAAAGGACCTTCATTAGTCTCGAGGAGAGCGACAAGCCCTCGGTCTCAATTTCAGATTTTTACCCAAAGTAGTCTATAAACCCGTTGCAATCTCTTCTTGTATTTCCCTTGTCTTGTATTTTTCCCCTTTCTTTGTACTTGTCTTAGGAGATAAGGGCACCACATCAAACTAAGTATGTGATTGAGAGAGGTTCAGAGTAATAGAAGTTGTTAAGGTTCTCAACCATTTCATCAATGATTTTTTCTCCTACTTTTTCTAAAATCTATTTTGTCATTATTGATAGAGACCTTGAAGAGGGAGCATTAGAGATAGGAGGAATATATATTCTATAATATCCCATTTGCGATTTTCTACAACAAAACCTCCATTATGAGGCTTAGGATGTTAATTCATTTCAAAATCATTATGAACCATATGGTTGGGATTAGGAGGAGCATCTAATTCCAAAGTCTTAGCAGTAGTACTATGAGAGGACACACCATCTTCATAATTTCTTGAGATGCATCCTCTAACACCCGACTCATCTGAATCGACGGTCGTTGAGTCTGGGACTACTAGAGAAACATCCTGTTTCACTACTTCCTATATCAATGAATTTAAGATCCTATCATCAGATTTCATTTCCAAATTATTGCTTTTCGATACATGTGAGACTGGAATCTCCAGTATTAAATTAGTAGAGTTTAGCATAGGCAACTGCGCTGAAGCTTCATTCTCCTTGTCGCAGAATATAAACTTTAAAGGAGAGAGAACTTTTTCCAATTGGAATTTCGTCGGATCCTTGTCTCCTATTTTATTCATCGATGGACTTTTCTTGAAGCCTCATTACTATTTATTGCTGCCTCATTAGCCAATGAAGAAATCTTTGGGAATAAGTTAAAGTCATCCTTAAGAAGTATTATTTTATCAAGTGTTATGTTTTCCTTATTCTCACAGGCCTCCCGAGATTTTGTGATATAATGCGAACATTCTATACTGGGATGTGTCATTAGATGGTAGGAATGACTTACAATTTTAGGCCCTTCTAGAAAAATTTCCTGTCCGCAGTTCCAATTTCTAGAGTGGATTTGAAAAGCTTTGAAAAGCTGGTGGGAGAGGTTTAGTGGTATCTATTAGAACAAAGAACTGAACAGGGGCTTCGATGGTATTAAAAAAGCTTTGATCATGCTTCATAAAAGTACAGATCTGATTGCCCAGGGTTTCCACTATTTGTAGATCTCTGTGTTCAGTGGTAGCGTTTATAGTTGGATCTAAAATGTCACAAACTTTATAATATTGGATGAAGGGTTAAAGTTGGGGATTCAGGGTTGCGTATATATTTCTGTATTTTTTAGAACTCACGTCTTCACTTTGAAGACAGCATTATTCAAATATAAAATAAGAATACAACATATTTGCAAAACAACTCTGTCAGAGTTTCACTGCATACAATTTAAGAGTGATTTCAACAATATTTCTATACCTAAAAATTCAACATACATTCAACTCATATGCCCAATTCATACATAAATGAACATGTTGGAAACCATAAATAGTTTACAATAGCATATGCTAAAACCCCCACAAAAATGACACCTAATTTTAACCCATTTCCCAATGTCACCTTGGAGATTCTAATTTATGATAAAAATAACATATTCTCTTACACTCTTACAGCTGTCATAACTAAATAAATATATCCACTCAACATGGACACCCAACTTTTCATTATTCTCCACCTCAAAATAAGAAATTTGTGATAAATAATAAATCATGTCATAGTTGGTCAAAATTCCAAAATACCCTCCCTCTATTCTTGGCTCTTTTGTGTCATTATATTTCCACTCATAGTCAAGATTTAGACCATCATTATATTTACAAGAAACTTGTTCCAATTTTGTTCCAAATTAGGCACATAGAGCATTTGAACTTAAGTTACAACTCTTTTAATGATCTTCTACCTAAATGTAATAATTTTAAAGTTTATGTTTATATAAATAATATCTTTTAATGTCTGATATTTTATTTAAATAGTTTTTTTATTTGTTAAATATTTGATAGTAATTTTATATTAAAAATAATAAATAATTATTTTATTTTAAATTATTTATATTAAAATTTTCAATATTTTCAAAAAAATTGGCCTCCAAAAATTGAGATATCTAGATTTTAACTAACCATTTTCATGGTGACATTCCTATGGATCTTTCCTCTATACATGACTTACCTGAACATGGCCTTTAGTGGATTCCAATGTATAATTCAAGGGTAGCTTAGTAATCAATCTCACTTGCAAGTTTTAGATGATTCAAGTTGGGGGTTATATAGCTCTAGTTTGAGGTGGATATAGAAGCTACATGAATTAAATTATTTTTTCTTATTGAAGTTTTCTTAAATATCAAAAATTATTAATTATAAGCATCCCCTTGTCATCTCCATCTCCTCCAATAACTAGACATTTCATATTTTTCTTTGACCACAATCCCCAATGTTATCCAAAACCTCACCTCCCTCTCCCATCTTTTTTCTAGATGACAATGAATTTAGTTTCACAATGCTTTTATTCTTGGGAAATATTACTCATTTGCAAGAGCTTATTTTGTCTTCCAATACAAATTGAGTGGAGATATAGTTCATATATTATGCGGAAAATGGCCACAGTTGACCATGTTTTGATTGTCATGTAACAATATAACTTTATGAAGTATGCCTCTAACTATTGGTCAACTTTCATCTTTGAATTATCTCAATCTTTTCTCCAATGAACTAAGTGGAATTATAATTTTTCCTATTGGTCAAATTTCATATTTGACTAATCTTGATATCTCCTCCAATGAACGAAGTGCTATTATACCTTTTCCTATAGGTCAAACTTCATATTTGACTTATCTTTATCTCTCCTCCAATGAACTAAGTGACATTATACTTTTTTTCGGATCAAATTCCAAATTTGATTCATATTAACCTCTCATCCAACAATTTACAAGACCAATTTAATGCTTTCAAAAATACTAGTAAGCTTGATAACTTTGACCTCTCTTATAATAAATTGATTATCCAAATTGACACAAAATGGATACCACTATTTTCCTTATCTAGTTGGAGATTGGATTATTATAATTTATTGAAGGTATCCTACCTCCATTCCTTTCAACAATATGAATTAATATATTTTGATCTCTCCCAAAATAGTTTATTTTGAAACATTTCACCTTGGCTGGGATATTAAACCTATCCACAAGACTTGAATATATGATACAATAACTTGCTAGGACAACTTTCCTTCACATTGAAGATGAGTTCCTTTATCTATTTAGATTAACATACACATATGTTGAATGTTTTTCTTTTAATTCCCTTAACAAATTCATCAGATTTGTGGCTATTGAATTTGTCACAAAATGGATTTATAGTTGTTATCCTAATACGATTTGGTAGATTTCTATTCAGCATTAGATTCTTGTCATTTTTCAGTAAATGTTCTAAGTGGTGGCATTCCTTCTTCCATTGTTCTTCTACAAAAATTGAAGGTGTTTAATCTCACAAAGAATAGATTATCTAGTAAAATACAATCAAACCTAACTAATTTCTCTTCTTTCACAAAATTGAATTTGAGAAAGAATAATTTAATATGATATATTTTAGTTTAAATTTGAATGCTAAGTTATCTCATGACACTTCAACTCAATGGAAATATGTTGAAGTGAAACTTGTCATTAAGTCTTCAAAACTATTCTAGCACAATTTTCTAAGTAGTTGACACTTATTTTGAAGTGAAACTTGTCATTAAGTCTTCAAAACTATTCTAGCATAATCATATTGGTGGTTATAATTTTTACATTTTGTTTTTATAATATATAGTTATATATTTAAATTTTACTATTTTTCATTTTGATTTTCATTCCTTGTTTCCTTTCTTCATTTATTTGGTTATTTATATTGTTAAGTTTTTTTTATTTTTTAATATATATATATATATATATATATATATTATTTCACATTTCCGTATTTAGGTTTGTCTTCTTATTATATAGTTATATTGCTTATTATATTTTTATTTATAAAATTATTTCTTTATTTATTTGGTTATTTATATTGTTATTTCTTTAGTTATTTGGTGATTTCTTTAGTTATAATGATTTCTTCATTTATTTGGTTATTTATATTGTTAAGTTTTTTGATTTGGTACTATATATATTTATATATATTTATTATTATATATTTATTATTATATATCTATATTTTATTTCATTTTCCGTATTTAGGTTTGTCTTCTTATTATATAGTTATAGTGCTTATTATATTTTTATTTATTGTTTTATATAATGATTTCTTTTCAATTTGGTTTCTAATTCTTGATTCCTTTCTTTAATTTTGGGTTCTTTTAAACAGTTTTTGTTTTTTTATATTTTTGAGGTCGTTTTGTTACGGTGATGGTTTTAGTCTGTGGGTGGGTTTCTTCTTTGTTTTTTCTCCTTTCATTGTTGTTCTTTTTCAATATATATATTTGAACCACAATTTATTGATTTGGTAGTTTTTATTACAGTTATTTATCTATTTTTGCTTGTATTAAGTCTTTCAACATAATATTTCATTATTGAAATTCAATCTCATTTTATTATTTATTTCGTCTCTTTTGGATATTTTTTTAATTTGGTTGTTATAAATATATACAATTGAATATTTAATGTTTTTTCTAGTATTATTTTATTGATTTTAATTTCATATCTTTATTTTAGGTATCTAGTTTGTTTTTGGTTTCCTTTTCTACTTGTGGTGATCCCATATTATTTGGTTGTGCGTGTTTCCTTTCTCAAAAATTTGTTAGTATTTGAGTGGTTTCCACTTATTTGCTCCTTTGCCATTTTGTTGTTTCATATAATTTCTCGTGCTTTTTATATTCTTGAATTACTTCTTATCTCTTTGTTTCTTAATACTTGAACGGTTTCCTCTTATTGGATTTTTTTGTTTGTTATATTTTTAGCAATTCCCTTGGGTTGCGCACCTCACCCTAACACCTTCATCTCTCCTCTTTCCCCTCTCTTTTATACAAGTTGGGTTTGCAACTTATCCCTTCTCATCTTTTTCAACTCTCTATCTTGATGATGGTTCACTGAGTGTGATCCAAAACGTCGATGAAAAAAGAGGACACAATCAAATCCAGAAGCATTCAAACATAAACTTATTTTGAGGTCAAATGATCTTTAAGGGAATATTCCAAATCAGTTAAGAAATATTTTCCAACATTCATGTGATATATATTTCAAATAATAATTTGAATGGAGCCATCCCACCAAATTTTTTTAAAATATTGTTAATAGAAAAGTCAAATGAAAAATAAAGATTTTATTTGTTATTTTTTTCTATTGAATAATCAATACAAAAGGATAAAAATGGCAATGCCAGATTCTATTTTTATTTATTACTTCACATGATCTACACATATCAAATCTCTATCAAATTCCCTTCCTTCATGTTTTTAATAATGGCGGGAGGCTTCTTCAAAAAGATGTAGTCGCCCAAAAGGGCTGAAAATGAAAACTCTCAACTTCGATCATGCATTGGAGAAATTGCATTCTTTTCTGGAGATTCAAGGTTATTTTGTTTAAATTAAGCAGCAAAAGAGTATTTGTGCATAAATTTGATTATTGAGAAAAGGATAATTTCTTCTCTTTTTTTATCTATTTGTTTTCATTTTCTTATTTTAATTTTTATTGCTTCATTTACAAATATTTAAGTTAACATAAATAAGTGAAAATCTGCAGCCATTCAGGGAATAATACACCACAAATATCCTAAATAGGATTAAACAATGACGTGGCAAAATAAATGGATGGCTGCGCCAGGATATAACACAGAGAAGTCAGACAGAGGTGGGGAAACGTGCAGACCTCCTCTATGTTAAGACTTTGTCAGGTATAAAACATGCACGTGGAGGTGAGGAAAGCCACATGCTGTGGCGGTGGATGAAACAAAAGGCATATTTTGCAGGTCTGCATAAAGAGAGCACTATAAATGATAAAGGTGGTGAAATGGTTTCGGGTCGGCTAGTTTTCTTATTACAAAAAGTTCTTAAGTAGTTCAATTGTAGAGGTAAAATGAGATGAAAAACTATAGCTAAAGAGACATATTGCAACTTAGTCCATTGTACATCGAACTAGGCCAGTTATCATTGGCAAGAACTAATCTTTTTCCTATAGTTTTTAGAGGGGATTCCAAAGATACAGGATCGTGTCCCTGCTTTCTCACCTAAGAAGGAAATATGCTTGATAGAGGAAAAGTTAGGAGCACCAATTGATATGATTTTCAGGGAATTTGAGGATCAACCAATTGCAAGTGCTAGCCTTGGACAGGTTCACAAAACTGTGCTATAGAATGCAGAATAGGTGGTTGTGAAATTCCAAAGGCCAGGTTTTAAAGAGATTGTTTGACATTGATTTTGCCAGCCTAAAGTCCATTACAGAATTCTTTCAGAATATGAAACTCTTGGTGGTCCAACAATAAGGAACATGTTACTCCAAATGTTCTATGCAGTTCTTGAGAAAAATGCAAAAAGGGTTATTCGATCACCTCCACAGTTGCCATGGCCTATAGGATACAACATATTGATGAATTCATCAAACAACATGGGGCAAAGATCATTATAGAATTTAGGCTTCTTGACAAGATTCATGGAGGTTTCAAACACTATTGTGCAACACTTGAAGGTTGCTAAAGATAGGGTCAAACTCACAGAGAGATGCCACAAATCAAATTGGAAGGTAAGAAGGCATGGTCCTGTTGTCAAAGAATTTTTTGATGTATCAATCTGAATGTAGATATCATGTCTTTTAGTTATAACTTAAGGGTTTTAGGATGGTTCACAGTGAATAGTGAACTACTAGAGCAGAGAATTTCATACCAAGGAAGGTCATAAAATTACCATTGAAATATAGTGAACTACTAGAGCAGAGAGAATTTCATACCAAGGAAGGTCACAAAATTACCATTGAAATATACCATTGAATGTATGCATACAAATTAATAAAAGTAATGACAGTCCATTTGAAAGGAATCACAAACTCATGTATCAAAATAGGGTCTGTGATTTGTATTTGGTTATGGAGGAAATTAGAAGGTGAGTCACGAGTTGACTTTTTAAGACAGAAGAATAGGTTAAGAAGTTTTGTTTCTGAGGTTGCTGAATCTAGAGGAGAAAGGGTAGACTTTCATAAAGTTTGTGCGATGCATCAAGACTTTATGAAAGTCTGTGCATACATTAATACTAGAAATGACAGTGAAAAGCAAATTATCATAGAAGGTAATAGCTACTCTGAGGAAGAGCAAGATACCTTGGAAGGTGTAGAAGAGCATGCCATCTAGAAGGAAATAAAAGAAAGCACCATTGATATGGAAACTCTTTATTCTTCTGCTACTTGAAGTTACTGGAATATGTGTGTGTTTTCTGGGAATTGATCAGAGTATCTCGTATAGGAAAAAATCAGAACAATGTCAGCAACTGCATGCTCGTCATTTTCCTGTCCACTATCCTCAACCAATTTATTATGAGAGAAGATAATGTTCTTGCACTCTTGTACACATTTTTGTGATATTAGCCTAAGTCACAGAATTTGGCAAACTTAAAGCATGGAATTCAAAAAACTTCGAACTTGAAATATTTAATTAAAATTCGTTCAAATTCGGCCCTATATTTGAATAGAATATGTGCCAATTTTTTAGGGGTTTTAAAGCATTTTATAGGGTTTTAGCAGTGTTCTTAATAAAACGTGACTCGGCCGCAATTTCCTCCATTTCCGCCATGATTTCCTTAATTTTTGCAGCAATTTCCTTGATTTTTGCCACGATTATGGTTAATTTCCTTGATTTTTTCCACGATTATGGTTTTTTTGCTGTGATTTATGTAAATCTGCCATAGTTTGTGTTCTCTTGCAGTGCTCGTGCGATCAGATATATTAATTATATTTAAAAATAAATGAATTTATATTTGGAAAATTTAATGCCCAAAATTGTCAAACTTCATCCAAATTTCAATGTTGTCGTGCTCAAATTCCAATTTGAACCTTGTGACTTATATATTAAGTGTACAAATATTTGGAAATGGGTGGTTTGAAACATTTCTCAATAACCATCCAAACATTAGTTCAAATTCAGAGATAGAAAAACATAGACAACACAATGACTTTCATTAACAATAAAGTAAAAGTATTTATGGATTACAATGAACACCAAATGACAGTGAACGGTGTTGTCACTGATAAAACCTTCATGACAGCTAAAGATTGCGTACCTGATAGAATCCAAGTAATATGTTGACGAAGTTGTGGGTAAAGAACTAAAAGGGGACAATCATGTTAAGATGTTTAAGGGAAGAGATGAGACAGAAGACAGAGTTTCAATCAAAGACAAAGGACAGTCCCGTGCATGGCATGTCAAGCCAAAGCATGGTGAGGTGGACTGTCCATGACAATGTTAATATTTAAAAGGCAAATCTCAGTTATTGAAAGCACAGTGAGAATGCTAATCTAGAAGTAGTCCTAGCTGTAACCAAAGAGAAACTTAAACACAAAAAATCAACTTACTAAATTAGAACAAATACTCGTAAACTTGCAAGTGCAGCTTGCATCTGCTAAAGGAATCAACGCAGTTATCAGAGAATGAAATAGCAGTCATGATTTCACATTAATCAGATATTGAAACTCAATTTAAGGCAACGATAATTAAGATGAAAGGGTTGTCTTAAAAAGTGGATGCTTTAGAGTTGGCGCTTCAGGAAGAACTCAACCATGACAGTTGAAAGGCATGGATTTTAGTAGACAGTTATAACGGGAAGAGAGAGTCAATGAGGTCTGAGAAAAGAGTACACAGTCTAAAACAAAGAGGACAGTGAATACATTCAATATGTGCATGCTAGTATGCATGATATAGAGTTTTAATTCCTTATGGTGCATGATAGTGATGTGAAACAAAATTAAGTGCAAGAGGCAACCAAAGTCACTGAAGGATCTATAATGAAGGGTGTTCAAAAGGACAGTTTGCATATTGCTCTATAGGTCTACACATGGAAGAATTTTCATATGACAGTCATGAGGTTGTTTTGATGGGAGATAATGCTTTGTTATCACATGGTTTTGTTAGATATCAGTAAAATTTGTACTACCTCTTGTTTTATTGCACTGCCACAATGAAGAGGATCAAAGCTACAATGGAATTTAGCAAATGCATATATGACAACAGGTTTGGAGCTTGCAAAGAATGATAGTTAAGGGTTTGATAAAGAATGGAGTAGAAATACAACCTAGAAACCAAATTATGAAAGGACTCCATTCATGAAAATGCTAAGGGATAATATGTGATAACAAGAAACAAGAATAAGAGGGTAGAGTTTATGATGCAAGAGGGTTTGGTGATAATTAATAAAAGAAATTTTTGATGTTGAAACCACAGTTCAAATGGGCCCGAGGAGTGTAGAAAGTCTTTCATTTCCTTGCCAGTTGCACAAGTCAAATATTGTTTGAGGATAAAGCTTGTAAGGACTGTCATGTGTCCATAAGAGGTGGCATGTCAATAACATAGAGAGTAGTTTGATTTTGAATGGCTTGTAGGACATTTTGAAAGTATGATAGTCACATAAGGGACAGTCTATGATTGATGAAGAGGATAGTCCATATTTTCTTTGGTCTCAAGCATGAAGTGGCAAGAAGATATAATTCAAAATGACAAAGGGCAGTCCACTAAGTTATATAAAAGAGCAAGACAACGCTTCATAAACAAACCTCATGAGAGATTAAGGACAGTGACCTTGATAACAAAGAGGATTGCACATGAAGCAACATGAAGATAAAAAATGAGAAGACAGTGACAAGTCAAGTTGATGAAAATCAACATATAAAGCTCCCATGAAGACAATCTAGTGAAGTGTGGCAACATTTCAATGAGGAGAAGAGTTGATACATGCCATTCAGCTGAAATATTTTTCATTGAAGGTAGTTGTTGGCAAAGGAAAAAATTGCAGGTAGCATGGGTGTTGACCTCTGATACTTCCAATCAAGTATCTATAAAGAATCATCTGCATTCAAATCTGAAGTGGGATTCTAGAAGGGGAACTTTGACTGTAAAAGATACTTCAGGGGGTATAACTGTTACAATGAATGATATGACAAATACAGACAAGAGTGTTGAAAAATGGCAATAGTCTAGCTATGAGGGAAAGGAAGTAAATCAACTGGGGATTTCGTTTTACTAAAGTGAGGCAGATGTTTCCAGAAACCCCAACTGGGCGCGGTTCGGCAAAGTAACGCTGGCGAAGACAGATCTTTGAAATTCCTCTAGTACAGCAGTACTAAGCATGGCAAAGTTGTGCATCAATGTAAATCAATATGGATGAAAATTGATGAAAAAGATCAACACAAAAAGTTTGAGACATAAGAAATGTATCATTGCTGTTATGAAGATCTCGCATGCGATTTATTCTTTCAAACTCTCTTGCGTCCTATTATGGTTGAAGAGTCTCAATTGAGGGTTAAATATTAACAGGCATTTGGCTTCTCCAGCGTTTATGATGATTTAGAAGATATTTCAGGAGGTGGACTAACTATCGCTCGAATCGCGGAGAGAGAATATGGTGGTTATTTGACTCAGTTTGAGCCTTTGAAACCTAGGAGCTATCTAAGGAGTCTCGGTTGATTGACAAGGTAAAAGCATGAAATTTTCTTCATTCAAACACCTTTTTGGAGCACTTTAGAGGGCTGAAAAGTAAGGATGACAATTTTTGGACGCCCAAGAGAGTTTGACCCAGCCGACTAAAGTAAACACATGTCATTCACTTGCAACACATGTTCCTAATATTCAGCAAGCTGTTGAGCAGCTTAAAAGGATGCGTAAGGGAAGATTTAAGTCCAATATTCGGCAAGCTGTTGAGCAGCTTAAAAGGATGCGTAAGGGCAGATTTAAGTCCAGTTTTACTCTCTTGGCATTGTATTGTAACTTGTTTTCAAAGTTCTTTCAAGCTGGAGTAGTCTTTTAACTCCAAGTTTGCGAAATTGTATGTAACACTTTTTGATAAATAAAGATAAGCTATTTTACCTTTGCATTGATGTTTATTGTGTAAATCTCTTAAGATATTTGATGTAATCTTGTGGTGATATCTTTTTCCCTTGATTTGTCCTATTTTCCTTGTCTTCATGCAGAAAGTATTCATTTTTGCTGGTCATAACTTGCATTAACCAACTAAGAATAGAGTTTAAGTTGTAATATCATTCATAGCTCCTTCTAAATGCTATATTTGACACATTAAACCTAATTATGAAACACTTTTGTAAAGATATACGAAATACTGAGTTGTGTATATGTTTGGTTTAAATTATTGATTATTTTGTGTGTCCAAACAACAATATAGGCTTTGAAATCATTTTGGTGCATCACCTTATTAGTCTTAGGTTTCATTTTATGTTTCATTTCACCATTTTCTTAGCATATAGCAATAGGATAGGTTAATTAGGTGAAGTCTCAAAGGGAACCATCCCTCTTTGGAGGTTGATCTTTAGCATCTGCACCCACACTCAAGGAGATCATCCCATGTTTCACGAAGTGGTTGAGTGATTCCATCAACTCAGCAAGGGTGCACACTTTTAGTGACAACACCTTCAACAATAGATAGCCTTAAATTTCTACACCCATTGAACTTATCAAAGAACAATCTTGTTAGAAAATTCTAGTTAATTTTGGAATGTTAGAGAAATTAGATTAATTGAACCTTTCAATTAATAAATTAAAAGGTGATCTTCCAAGTGAGATACTAGACCTTTCATTTATGAGTTCCTTTATTTTATCTAACAACATGCTTTTTAGAAGAATCTCAATAGGGGGTCACTTTGCATATTCACCGATCCTACATATTTCTCTTGAAACCCTATCCTTTCTTGATTTCCACTTGATCACAACAATTTAAATGTGAAAACAATTGATATCAAATGTACTCCACAAGAAGAGGATGGGGAATGAAAATAAATCCCATGTCATTGGTATCTTGAGTGGATGATCAGTTTTTTTATTGGATTTTGGAGAGTGTTTAGAATCTTGATTGTGGAAAAGTATTTGAGAAGAAGATACATTATCCTTTCTTGATTTCCACTTGATAGTAAAAATTTAAATGTGAAAACAATTGATATCAAACCTACTCTACAAGAAGAGGATGGGAAAGGAAGATAAATCCCATGTCATTGGTATCTTGAGTGGATGACAAGTTTTTTTATTGGATTTTGGAGAGTGTTTAGAATCTTGATTGTTGAAAAGTATTCAAGAAGAAGATACATTCAAGTGTTAGATGAAGTTTCTATTATTTGTTTAGATAGATTAAGAGGTATCAAGTAGGTCAAACCAACATAACATTACATTACATAGCCAAATATAACATTACATAACAAAATATAACATTACATGTAAATATATATTCAGATTCTAATCATCCAGATCGCTCAAAATATAACATTACATGTAAATATATATTTACATCAGAAGATTCATCATTTGACTCTTTATTTACAAAACCAGGCTCATCCATGTATATTGGTTCTGGCTGCTCCTGTTCTACTCCTAGCTCTTCAAGCCAATCT
>VDFB02068721.1:0-64502 GCA_007258455.2 Sequoia sempervirens
GGGAGTGGTTGCAAGAGGGGGAGGGGGAGAGAGGGGGAGAGGGAGAGGAAGAGGCAGATGGAGTGGGAGAGAGGGAGATGGAGAGTGAGAGAAAGGGAGTGGGAGAGAGAGATGGAGAGAGAGGGAGTGGGAGATAGGGATGGGGAGAGGGGTTGGGAGTGGGATTGGGAGTGGGAGAGGGAGATGTGGGAGAGGGAGAGAGGGGGGAGAGGGAGAGAGAGACATAGAGGAGGAGGGGTGAAGGGGAGAAAGGGTAAGGGAGTGGGAGTGGGAGTGGTAGTGAGAGATGACGAGGGAGAGGGAGGAGTTGGAATGGGAGAGGGAGAGGGAGACAGAGAGGGAGACAAAGGGAGAGGGGGAGGGGGAGGGGGAGGGTGAGAGAGAAAGGGGGGAGAGTGGGGGAGGGAGAGAGGGAGATAATGGGGGAGAGGGAGAGGGAGTGGGAGTGGCTGGGTGAGGGGGAGGGGGAGAGAGGGGGGAAAGGGAGAAAAAAGGGAGCAGGTGAGGGAGATGGAGAGGGTGAGGGTGAGGGATTGGGAGAGGGAGATGGTGTGGGAGAGGGAGAAGGGGAGATAGAGGGAGGAAGATACTATGTGGATGGGGAGTCTTTTTGTACTCTATCTCAGGCATGTCTTCAACTTATACTTTTTTAAATTGGAAAATAATTTTATAAAATATTACATATTTTTTAAGGACACCCAAAGATCAACTAAAAAAAAGCACCATGGTACTAAAATTCCTTTAAAAAAAAATCAGTTTCAAGACTCTTTAGAAGCCTATTGGTAACCTTTACATTTATTTAGAATTTTATGTATTCTTGTAGAAACTTGATGTATATTTTTTTGTATTAAAGATATATAAAATAAACATTTATACCCTATTTTTTGATGCATTATGCATCATATGCTAGACTTGATTATAATTATCAACCGAGTATTTCTGATTGACATCCTACTATAACTATTGATCTATAAGCCTTTCCATTGCTAGTAACAAAATTTATTTTAAACAACCTTCAACAAAACACAAACTTGATATTTCAAATTCTTTTGGCATACTACTAGTGATAAAAAAATAGATGTAAAAACTAAGGCTTTCCATTCATGTATGTTTCTCGCTTTGCCCATCCAATTGGGGATCAATGCCGGAGAGGTCTTCTTTAACATGGAACTTTGTGTTGTGTTTTTCTTTCTCATTTCTGTAATTCATAACTAGCTTTTCCATTCCTTTAAGAAGGGGAATTCTTTTCTCCTTATTGAGGTCCCAAGTGTGCCCAAATTTTATTTCCTCGATGTTTATCCGAACCGTGCCATCCTCTAACAACCTTAGGAATTTGTGCCTGGAGATCTCCATTGTTAAGCTAACCTACACAACAACATTGTGAAAGATGAGTTTTTTTATAAAACTTAGTAAGCAATCTATTGACATCTTATAGATTTTCCTCATTCCTTTTGATCCAAATTTGCCACAAAATTTCAATTGTAAGTATTAACCAAAATAAATTACATTCTTTATCTAGACTCTCTATATTTCCAAGTAAAATTTCAATCCATTTTGTGTTACCTTTCCAACCTTTGAGATTATAAAAAAATAAATTCCAAATCTCTTTTACACAAATACATTCAAAGAAAATATGCTTAACAATTTCATGCTTCCTACAAGAGTTGCATAAGTCAATGTTAGAATGATTAATCTTATAAGGTAATTTTTGAAGAATTAATAACCATTTAAAGAAAGCCTTTTTTGGCTCAATGTAATTAGACCAATTTTTTATAAAAAAAAACTCCACTACTTTCTATTAGAGAGAGATTCCACTTTTGGTTGAGATAATCAAACACACCATTATTGTTTCTTAAGGGATTATAAATAATTTTTTAGTTCATATTATGAAAAAATGTACCGTCTTTCAATTTAAAGAGTTTATAACAGTCTTTTTTTTATTGCACACCTTGGGTAACTAAAGCACCTCACGGGCCCCTCTAATCATGCAGTATGTTCTCCAATTAGAGGACGGATGGTATATTAACTACTGAGGCATGCCTAAGACTTGATTTGACCATCAAATAAAATGTCCTTAAAGCATTTTATACCTTTGGCTGCCCAAATTTTTGCTAAGCATCCTTGTATAAGTGAAAGGGGCTTATCCTTATGCTTCAGGTTCTACCACATGGACCTATTTTCAAGAAGGTTTTGATTGTTGTCAAAGATATCCCTATTGCTAATGTTTCTAGAGATAGATTCCCAAGCCTTCCATATGCTCTTGAAGATTGCAAATCTTGTAGGGATTATTAGAAATGTGCTAGCTAATAGGTCATTAAGTGGGAGTGCCTTCCATGATTTTGCTTGTTTTGACACAACTAACTAAATGTTATTCCTTATAAGCACTTTCTAGGGTTCATTTCCTTCTAGAGATTTCAAAAACCATTTGACTGCCAAGGCCATCCCATGAATTTTGAGGTCCTTTAGTCCCAAATCCCTATTGCTATTCTCCACACAACACCATTGCCACTTAATTGAGTGTTTCTTTTTATTACCTCTACCATCTAACCAAAGGAAGCTTATGGCTTTTTTAAAATTTCATTTCCCTAGTAGCTACTAAATAACCACACAAAGGAATAATATAAATTGTATGATGCAAGGATCTTTTGGCATACTTTCATCTTTCTTGCCAGTGAGAGGTATTTCTTATCCCATTTATCAAGTTTATTTTTCTAGTTTTCCTTTAATCCATTTCCACATGTCCTTAAGGCATGGTCTCATAGAAAAAGGGACTCCAAGGAACCTTACTTGTTTGGAGGGACCTCCCCATTGAAATTCAAATTTTCCTAACCAACTTGGTGGGGCTTCCTGCCATCTCAACATAACAGACTTAGCATTTGATAGTTTAGCCCCTGAAGCTTTGTAAAATATGTTCAATTTTCTGATTAGGGCCTCCATATTTTCTTCCAAAAGTCCCAAGAAGAGAGTTATGTCATCAACAACCAACAAATTTAAAAGTTCATCCTTGTTGGGGAGGGGCATGCCTCTAATTTTGGGAGAAGAAAAAATCTCCCTTATGATGTAATAGATTGCATCAAAGGAAATTATAAATAGGGAAGGAGCAAGGGGGAAACCCTACCTGATTGACCTTTCAAGGATGAAATATTTACAAGTTGGCAGAACTTGCTAGGGAACCCAAAGGCATTTAATACCAAGAGCACAAATTCCTATTCAACCCTATCATAAGCTTTTCCAAAGCCCAGGAGAAACATTTCTACCTTCTGATTGGAGATTTTGGCCCAATTCATGGCCTCCCAACTAGTTATCAAGTTTTCTAGGATGTGTCTACCCTTAATGAGGCTAGTTTGGGTATTACTTATGATTTATGGTAGGATTTTCATGAATATGTTAGCTAGTGTTTTGGCCAAAATCTTGTAGGAGACATTTAGTAGTGTAATCAATCTCCAATTTCTTAGAAGAGTTTTATCCCCTTATTTTTGTTATGGCTTGATTTCCCTTTATTGATGTTTTTCCTCAAAGACCCAACTAGAGCAACTTCTTTGTACAACTAGAGAAGATCATCATTGATTCATTCCACATTTTGTTTGTAAAAATCCACTGGTAAGCCATCCACTCTTAGGGACTTATCATTGTTTAAAGATTGGATGAAAATTATAATTTCCCCTCTAGTGATTTCCTTCTCTAGATTAGTAGACTACTCTATTATCTTCTTTGGGATGACTTGATTACATAATTATCTTTCCTTGAGGGTATCCCTTTTGTTAGCTTCTAAAGAGAATAGGTTCCTATAGAACTTAAGGAAGGAATCTTTAATCTAATCTTGATCCATTATGGCATTGTCATCCTCCCAAATCTTTTCAATACTTTCTTTTGCCTCCTCACTTTTTAGTAGATTGGGCAAGAATTTGGTTCCTCTATCCCCATTCTTTAGCAAGTTTAATCTTTCTCTCACTCGTATCCCTTGGATTATTTTTGTTTGGATTATTCTTATCGACTCCTTGATAAGATTAGCCTCTCTTGATACCACTAAATTAGATGGATCATTTTGGAGATTGGATTTAGTGGTTAGCAGATTCTTGTGTAGCTGTAATTATTTTTTCCTACTATCTATGGCTCTTTTCTTGTCCATAGTTTGATAGATAGTCCTCTAACCATTCACATTTTACTCCCATCTTTCAATCATAGTCTTATCCTTATGCACAAAATGTCTGGTCTCCATAAGAGTGAGGATTGTAGCATTGCAATCATTATCTCTTAGTAGTTGGTGTTAAGTTTGAACATGTTTTTCCTTTTGGTTTCCTATTGTCCCCTTTGTTTAAGAGGATTTTTGTTAATATGGGGTGGTGATCAGATAGAGTGTAGGGGTATGCTCTAATAAATTTCCCCTCTTCATTTTTGTCAAAGCTAAAATATTCTTTTTTTACATAAAATGTATCCAATCTACAGTAAATCCTACAGATGCCTCTTTGGAAGTTGCACTAGGTATACCAAATGCCTTTTTCTCTCTTTTTTATTTCCAAATAATGGGTCTAAGAGATTGAGTTTACTTTTAATCCTTGTCTAGAAGTATAATTCATCACCTTTCCAATCCAATTTCTTACCACCTTTCTCATCTTCCTGATGGTCTATCATGTTGTAGTCACCCCCAAATATCCAATGGATATTGTGGAGGTTATACATCCACTGTACCAAAGATGATTTTTTCTCTTGTAGTCATTCGGGGCATACACTGAGCATAGCCAAACCTAAATCCATCCTTTCCTATTATTATCCTGGAAGATCTCTAATAAGGGGATGAGCCACTATCCACCACAAATCTAGCACACTTATTAGCTAGTAGTATGACCAAGCCAACTTTAGCTCTTTCATGATTTGTTACAAAGTGCATTGAGTCTTTCCATATAAAGTTCAAATTTGTTTCAAGTGTGAATTTTATAGCCTTTACCTCTTGCAGGAAAATCACATTTTTCTCCTTTATTAGATTTAAGAACTTCCTCATAATATATTTTCTATCAGTGGATTCAAGTCCCCGTACATTCTAGGAGGTACATTATAAATCCATGAAAGACAAAATTAAGAAGTATGCATTGCTTTCCTAAAGCTATCATAGCATTTAGGAAGACTACTTTGAGTGTCCTTCCTTTTGACCAAGGGGTATGAGGACTCTTCAATCCTTTTCTTTCTCTTAAACTTAGTGACATTTGGGACACCATTGCCAAATGGAGCATTTTTTCTTTATCCAAAATATCAATTTTGAGTATGGAGATATTGATGGGAGGAGAATTCTACTTGGAATGACCTAGAATTAATTCATTCCCAATAGATTCTAAAAGATCTTAAGGACAATATTTATTATTTTCCCTATTGGAGAGGACCCTAAAATTTTCTTGCCCTCATTTTCTATTGCATAAAATGAGTTGATTTGATTACCTAAGTTCGACTTTATTTGTAACTTAGTATGTTGCTTTAATCTTGGTAAGTTTCTAGTGAGTATGTTTGGGCTTATTTTCTTATCCAAACTCAGATCCTCATGCACATGCACTTTCTCATAATTGAGCTCACAATTTGAATAAGATCTTTGCTTAATTGGTTTCTTGGGTGATGACCCTTGGGGGTTTCCCTTTTTGTTTCCATCTTCTTGGTGTTGAGAAGGTGAATCAACTATGGGCTTGTGCACGTGTCCAAGGATATGATTATTATTTTCAATTTCAAAAACCATGTTTTTAACTTTTGAGTCAAATTTATTTAAAGATTGGGGTTAGAATTATTGGTAGCCTCCAACTCTTCAGAATATGGATGCTCATTGGATACTACATCCTCTTGGTTAGTTGCAACCCAGGTGCCCTAATCCACTTGAGAAGCCTTAGGGTTGTTTCTTAATGTAATATTTTGATGGATTTTCTCCATCACTAGTTTCTATGCAATTTTGTTTACAATTATTTATTGAAGCTAAATTATCACTATCCAAATTCCCAAGGTGGGAGCCCCCTGCACATCCATCTTACCCTATGGTATTTCTTTGAGAGAGGCAGATAGGTCAGAGGTATCAACCATTATTCCTTCAACTAGAATGTTGTCATCCCCCACCTTCAACTCCAATTCTAGAATCTTTAGTAGAAGGGGGATTTGTAGAGTCCACCTCTAGTGGGGTTGGATTCTAAACATCCTCTCCATCATTTTCGGATATTGAGTCCACAAGATAATTTTTAGTAGGGTCCCCACTCAAAAGAATCGAGGAACCACTTTTATCACGAGGAGAAGAGATACTATTTATTTTAGAAATTTCATTTAGTGGGGCTAAGCCATCTATAAGCATGGGTTTAGGGTTTCCACCCAAAGAGGGAATTTTTCACATCTTGTCGAGGAAGACACCAAAATTATTATCAATCTTAGAATTATCTTTTTAATGTTCCCTTGCCCCCTCTCAATGAATGAATCCATCTTTGTAGATAGGATTCAGAACAAATGAAGCTGAAGGTGGGGTAAGTCCAGGTTCCTTTGCCAAAACATCTCGAAATGTTTTAGCCTCCTCTGGATTGATAGAAACCCCCTTAGGGGAGGTCAGAGGGGGTCATTCATTTTGTTCTATGTTTAGTTGAACAATAAACTAGAGATCCAGATAAGAGTTGAGGGCTCTAGCCAAATAACAAACAAATAATATATAATAAAAACCAAGTATAATCCACTATCTAACTGTTTATAGAGTTAGATTTGCGAAATGGGGAAGAGACCATTTACTCATGTGAGAGACAAACTTGCGGAGGAAGGCTAAGGCTTCCTCTATTGAAAGTTGGGGTGTTGCCATGCCTTCCCTTGATCTCCTCGCCATAGGGTTTTATGGCCAACTTGTAGACCGTTGATGAATTCAATAGTCCATGATCAGAAAATAAGAATTATTTTTCTAATGTACATGTTTTGTTGGGATTCAACTATTACTATAGTTTTATGAATATTGGATCTCATAGATTTGTTATATTGATAGTTTTATGGATATTTCCATGTTTCACATTACACTTGGTTCGTCCTGATGGTCATTTTAAATTACATGTAGGTTATTATCCCATATTGTAACATTATGTAGATTACTCCTCTAACAAAGAATTGAAGTGGCTTATCTTGATGGTCATTCTGCATTGCATATTGGTTACCCATGCTATAAATTTATGTATTTTACTCTTGTAATATAGATGTGATTTAATTGATTGAATTTTATTGCTATGTTTTTTGGAATGGTCTACTTTTATTTTTTGATGTATTCATTTGATAACTAAAATTAATTCATAAACAATATAGTTGAGCTAATAATGCCATATTCCTACATATTTAGTCACATTCCTATTCTTAGACAAAGAATGACCATAGGATCTTGTGTCTTTCCCATGGATTCTCCATTTTACATTGGACTCATCCCTATGGTTAATTTTTGTGATATTCAATTATGGAACTATAGACAACTACTATGCATGACTAGTTTTTGAAGAAATTGTCTAGTATACATGTTTATTTTGAAACACTTTCTTTGGTTTTAATTAGAAGGGCCCCTTTCAAATGGGGACTACCTAGTTTGACATTTTACATGTCTAGTAGGAGATTTGAACTTGGATTTATGATGCAGGACCATCCGAGCATACGTGCAATCAAAATCACCAAAAAAATATTGTTTTGCGAGTTCGGTAAGATTTCATGGAAAACTTTCTTGTAGGTAGAATTTCAGCTCTATTCTAGATTTTTTGGATAAATTTTTGGGGTCAAATTGCTAGTGAATTCGGAGAATTGAGTGTTTTCTAGCTTCCACTAGTGATTTGGAAAAGTTTTAAAATTTTGCACACTGTGACGTTTGGGATCAAATGACTTGTTGGGAAGCATCAAAATGCTAAGTTACACACCTATGTAAGATTTCTTAAGTTTTTAAGCTGTGACATTTGGTATCAAATGACTTGTCGAGAAGCATCAAAATATTGACAATGAGGGGTCACACTTTCTTAAGGAGATAAATTTACAAATTTCAATTTGGAAAGGTACACTGTGATTTAACAATTGTCTTTAGCATTCATAACAGATCATAATAAACGCATAGGGAATGTATGGGATGGGGTTATTAAATGGCATAATGGAGATGCACTAAATCAACATTTATAGTTTGTAAAATTTGTGATAAAAAGGATGAAGGCTTGTGTAAAGAAAAGGTTCACAACAAGAGAGAAATAATGGGACCATGGCATATGGGTTTGGATATAATATCCCACATATGATCTGGGAAAGTTGTAGAGTGATTCGTGAACAACCCGAATGAATGGAAGATGAAGGCAAGGAAGAAGGAGGTGGAGCATTGTAGGTTGGAAGAAATATTTGCCAAAGGACAACGATGAAAGGATGTAGTTGTCAAATAATTGTAATGTATCTTCCATGAAATCTAGATAAATAAATGTATTGGATTTTTTTCAAATTTGATTGAAATTTTGTGTAATTGTGATTGATTAAATAGACACAAGTAATTGTCGATTTTGAGTTTAAATAATTAGTGTCTTTTGTAATCTAATTTTTGAGGAATTGGTTTGAGATTGTGTTTCTCTCTACATCAAATATTGAGTGCTAGCATAGGTGCATAGGAAGATTGAAGCCACATGATTAAAGCATGAGAAGATGAGAAATATAGAAGCCACACATATTTGAGTAGATTGTATGAGTTGAAGTTAGAATACGAAGAGGTTGTGATCTTCAAAAGAGATGAACATGGGTAGTGGGTAAAGAATGCAGAGAAAACAAAGTTGCTTGCTAGTTGAATGTAAATTTCATGAAATTGGATTAAATAAAGTTATTTAATTTATTTTTAATTGGAGTATATTGTATGCAATGGTGGATCGATTTAAATCAACACATGTAATTGTCAATTTATTGAGTCTTGTGTAATCTGAGCTTTGAAAAATTGGTTTGGGATCAGGTTTTTTGTCTTCATCAAATGGTATCAGAGCCATAGGTTCTGAGTGTGTAGATAGAGTATCAACTGTGAGGTAGTTTGCACCAAGACCTATGGGTGGAGAAGGAAGTGAGTAGAGGTTTTGGGGGCATAATAAAATCGTTGACTGTGAGGCAGCTTATGGTGGAACCTATGGATTGAGCGAGCATGATTGAAGACTAAGAGCTCAAAATTATCATTGCAAATGTGAAGTCCTGAGTGATTGAGGGCTAGAAAGCATAAAGAAATTTGTTGTGGAAGTGGCAGATTACAACAGATGTAGTGGGTTGCATATGTAAATGAAAAGTGGATTGCAAGTGACGTAGTGTGAAGAGGTTGCAAGGGTTGAGTTGCTATGAAGATATGGTGCGAGGAAGGCATAGAGAGAGGAAGAGGAAGTATTTGGCAGAGGAGTCGGGCTACCAACAATGGAGTTCATTGTAGGTTGTTTACAATCTAGAAGGGTGATTCTATCACTCCGCTCCAACTTTGTGATCCCATGCTCACAAAATTCTTACCCAACATGTTTGATGTAGGAGCATTTGGGTCTGTAAGCAATTCACATCAACTGAAAAAATAGTTGGTTTGATTTTCTTCCATTTCAATTTGTTTTTTATTTTTCTTTGTGGCATTTTTGGTGTTGGAGCTAGTTTTCTATATAAATTCAAACCTCCACACATCTTGTTTATTTATTGATTCTCTATATATTTAACTGGCAATTTGGATGTCAAATTAAGATGTTTGATCTAGCAAAATTAAGAGGAAAAATATTATTCATAAAAACTAAAAGGGTTGTCTATGCAATGGAGAGAAGAATTGAAAAAATAAATTCAATCAACGAGGATAGGTCTTGGCATGCAAAAGGATAAATGTAGATTTTAAATCTTTGGAAATCAAGGTTTAATATTAGCAGGGGAAAGGCATCTTGGATTTAATTAAAAAATACAAATTTAAAGAAACAAATACACAGCCATATAATGGTATGACCTTTGGAATACACAAGGAGATTAAAAGGTCAATGGAGGAAATGAAGAGGTTCCTAAACAAATATCCCACGCAGGTTCTTGAGGACTATTAAATCCCACATAGGCAAGATAGCGAGGCAGACACTAGGAGTAATTGAAAATTTGTAGGTGGAAAGTAAGAAGGGGGTGACAAAGTGGAGGCTTGGTGGTTGCGTTGTGAAGGGAGAAAGAAAATTTTTGTGCAACCCAAGGAGATAGTTGGAGGGGTGAGATATCCAACATAATATAGTAAAATGCATTGTTAATTCCTAGATAATAATGTTAATACATTTCAATAGAGGACATGGGGTACATAGTATAAGGAGAGATGTAGAATGCAAGGAGGTTGATCAAGATGAGAGGCTATATGATTAAGGAAATTGCCAGAAGCAAAAAGGTGAGAAGTGGGCACTCGTGAGAAGAAATTGAGTTCTAGCATAGGTGCATAAGAAGATTGAAGATGTGCGAGTAAAGGGGGAGAAGAGGAGAAATGTAGAGGCCGCATAAATTTGAGTAGATTGTATGAGTTGAAGTCAAAATACAAAGAGGTCATGATCTTTAGAGGAGATGAACAAAAGTGGTGGGTAAAGAATGCTGAGGCAACAAATTTTCTTGGTAATTGAATTTAAATTTCATGAAATTGGATTAAATAAAGTTATTTGATTTATTTTTAATCAAAGTATATTGTATGCAATGGTGGATCAATTTAAATCGATACATGTAATTGTCGATTTTAGAGTTAACCATTTACTGATTCTTGTGTAATCTGAGTTTTGAAGAATTGGTTTGGGATTAGGTTTTTTTGTCTTCATCAATTTATTTCAAAATACTTGTGAGAATTTCTCTCTAGATCAAAATACCTTCCATGATAAAAAAAAATTAACATCATGTCTATTATCAAATATAGATTGTTTTAGAATATAAAAGAATATAATGATTAAATAAACAATAATACAAAGGAAGTAGTGCTATTTTAGCATAAAATGTTATAAAGGTAATTATCAAAAGTCATCTTCAACACATAATTATTTATAAACATCTTTATTATGGCTTCTCTTATGGGATTCTGATGAGGGTGTAGCCTGAGACTTAGAAAATAACCCACAAACAAGAGAATAATTTTATTATTTAGAAAATGGAGCTTCTTACATGCAGAGGATCACAAATCCCCAAGTTTTACAACACATGCAAGTTACAGAAAGCTACAAAATCACCCTTTTGCAATATGCGAGCTTGTCCCCAAAAAGTTACCCAAAAATTAGAAACCTGCCCATAAATAGAGCTCCTCTTTAGTTTGGAGCCAAAACAACATTCAAATTGCAGTTTAGGTGGTTTGGCACCGAAAAATTACAACTTGAAGTTCAAATTTCAAAAGAACATTTTCCATTGTATCTTCTAGAAAGTGCACCAACTTCCTGGGGCCATAACTTTTGATCCGGGACTCCGATTCGTGAACCGTTTGAACCGTTGGAAAGGTCTCAAAGTCAATAACATGCTCGAAATTGGCTAGTTTCAGGGCCGATCTGGGAACTCTAAGTGCCTCAAATCTAACTTAGAAGATTTTCGGTGGAAATCTAGGAAACTAAAACTACAATATCTTTCAACCCAGGAATAGAAAATAAAAACCGTAAATTGGGAATTTCATTATGATGAAAAGGGTATCCAAAAATGTAAAAACATCTAAAAATCGAGAAACTTGAAATTTAACTATTTTTGGGTGATGCAAGATTGCCCTTACACCACTAGATGCTCCTGCATCAGACACCCAGGGTAATTTGAGAAGTGACCCATCACGTCTCAGATAGTTGAGGAAAACCCAACCAGCCAACCGCTACCTTAGATAGCCAGGATGAATCTTCCACAAGCCTTCCTCTCCATTTCACGGATATTCTTCATACTACCTATTTCTGGTACTCCTTCGCACATGACTATCCAGGATTGCTTCAATCTCCTCCCTTTTGAAGTAGGTGCTGGAATGCCATACTGCCCTATTGCTGGTGCTTCCTCCATTCCACCTTTATGATACTCTGTCAAATCTGAAATGTTGAACACAGGGGAAATGTTGATTCCATTAGGCAACTCTACCTCATATGCATTCCCTGAATCATGCTTCTTCAAAATCTTACAAGGACCGAATTTCTTCATCTTCAATTTGTTGTAGGTTCCCATGGGAAACCTTTCTTTCCTCAAGTGGACCATTACTTCATCGCTAGTCTAAAACTCCTTATTTCTCCTTTTCTGATCTGCCTTAGCCTTATATTGCATATTCATCTTATTAATGTGTTCTCGTACCTTCTCATGTATATTCTTGATGTTCTCTACAAAATCTTCAGCTTCAGTAATTATTTTCTTCTCTTGGTCCATCTTCCTCAATTCTAGAGCTGTTCTGGGGCTACCTCCATACACAATCTGGAACGGTGATCTACCAATGCTTCTGTTCACATAATTGTTGTAAGAAAATTCTGCCTGGGGTAAGATCAAGTCCCATCCCTTGGGTTTATCTCCTACCAAACATCTCAGTAGGTTACCCAGACTCCTGTTAACAACCTCTATCTGCCCATCTATTTGTGGATGGTGTGCAGAAACTGAACTTCAATTCGTCTTCAGCTTCTTCCACAAGGTCCTCCAAAAGTACCCCACAAATTTGGTGTCATGATCTGAAACAATACTCTTTGGCAGACCATGTAGCCTCACCACCTCTTTGAAGAACAAGTCAGCAATGTGGACTGCATCATGGGTCTTCTGACATGGAATGAAATGTGCCATCTTCAAAAACCTATCAACCACCACAAAGACTTGAATCATTCCCTCATTGTGTCCTTGGAAAACCAAGAACAAAGTCCATACTTATACCCTCCCATGGCTCTCTGGTATAGGTAAGGGCTGATATAAGCGTATTTTGGCTCACTCCTTTAGCCATTTAACATACCCTACAACTTTGTACAAACTTCTTCACATCTTGTGACAAATGAGGCCAATAATAATGCTCACTGATAATGGCAATGGTCTTATCCCGACCAAAATGTCCTGCCATTCCTCCACTATGCTTCTCCTTTATCAGGTTCTCCCTCATGGAACTCCTCGGGATACACAATTGACTTCCCTTAAATAACATGCCATCCTGGATTATGAAATCTAGCCACCTTGTCCTGTCCACTGTAACAGGTTCCTTGCAAACTTTCCAAGCCTCTACGAAATCAGGATCTTCTGCGTACAGTGTCTTAAGTTCATTGAACCCAACCACTTCAATCTACATCTTTGTCATCAATGTATGCCTCCTACTTAAGGCATCTGCAACCCTATTTGACTTCCCACTCCTATGTTTCAAAACAAAGGTATAACTCTGCAAAAACTCTACCCATTTCATATGCCTCTGATTTAATTTTCCCTGACTATTTAGGTACTGCAAGGCCTGATGATCAGTATATAGAACAAATTCCTTGGCAACAAATAATGTCTCCATTTCTTTAATGCTTGAACTATTGCATAAAATTCCCGATCATATACAAAATACTTTCTCTTGGCATCATTTAACTTTTCACTGAAATAGGCAATGAGCTTACCTTCTTAGTCAACTGCTCCAATGCAGAGACACTGGCATCTGATCTAAACACCATGTTGAAATGGGAGGATAGAACAGGTTGCTTTATACCTTCAGTTCAAAACTCTTTGCTCTCATTGCTCCATGATTCTTTCTATCCCCTCTCATTATTTATTTTCGGGGTCGCAGCAAATACTCTTGAAGTTTCTAATGAACTTTCTATAAAACTAACCAAACCATGGAAAGATCTCACCTCGGTAGTGTTCTTGGGTAGAGCCATTCCAAAATAGCCTTCACCTTCTCTGGGTCCATCTTGAGACCTTCTTGAGACAACAAACCCCAAGTACACAACTCCCTCTTCACAAAACTACACTTCTTGATTAATCAACAATTTCTCTTCTCTTAACTTCTCAACTCTCCGAATATGCATAGAATGCTCATCCAAGTCTTACTGAAAATCAAAATATCATCTAAATACACAATAACAAAACTTCCCAGAAATTCTTTTAGTACCTCGTTCATGAGCCGCATGAATGTGCTCGGTGCATTAGTTAGCCCAAAAGGCATGACTAACCACTTGTACAGGCCCTCTTTGGTCTTGAAGGAAGTTTTCCATTCATCTCCCTCTCGAATCTAGATCTGGTGATATCCACTCTTCAGATCAATCTTTGTGAAATCACTGAGCTCCACTCAAACATCCTTCGGTCATCCATCCTTGGCGGGAGATCACGTACTTGATTGTTATCTTGTTTATGGCTCGAGAATCTTACACATCCTCCACTCCCCATCCTTCTTTGGTGCTAGTACTGCAGGTACTACACATGGACTCAAACTCTCTTGTATCAAACCCTTTCTCAACAACTCTTGAACTTGTCTGTTCAACTCCTCATTTTCTGTTGGAGTCATTCTATGAGGCTCCTTATTTGGCAAACGGGCTCCAAGAATCAAGTCAATCTGATGACTAATCTTCCTTATTGGTGGTAAGCCATAGGTACATTATCAAAACAATATCTGAAACTCATCAACATCCCAGAAACTTCTTGGAACCTTCTCACTATCCTCCTTACTCACTCTAGGAATCAATGCATAACACACACGCTCATGCTTCATACCTTTTAAAAAATTTCTTCCAACTACATAACAAATTCTAGCACTACTGCATACCTTTTCTTTGGTCTCCTTCAGGGGTTTCAACTTGTGACGAACCCCATCCTTTGTCAAGGAATAAGTGTTTGCATGGCCATCATCATATAGCTAGCCTTCAGCTTGCCACGGCCTCCCCAACAACATGTGACATGCATCCATGGGGATGATATCACAGAGTACCTCATCATGGTAGCTCCACGATCTTGAAGTTTGCAAACCGCTCATTGACCAAAACTTTGTGGTCTTTCGCAGCAATCCAAATCGAGATCTGGGTGCATTTCCTCTTCGGCTTCAACTTTGTGACCATCTCTTGACACAGTTATTGGTGCTCCACCATCAATAATGACATCACAACATTTTCCTTCACACTTGCACCTTCTGTGAAATAGATTCTTCCTCACCGTTTGGTTCCTTTTCCTCAGTCACCAGGGCTCTCCTAATCACTAGGGCTTCTCCCCTTTTAGCATCATCTAAATGTTCAGATTAGGCCTCCTCATCTACATGCGCAACCCTTCCATGACCTTTTGGCCTTTTTTCTGCCCTTCTTGGTGTTGTGGACATTCATAGGCTCGATGCCTTCTTCACCACGAAACATTCCTTTGAAACCAGCTCTTCGGATCCTTGTCCATATCTCCCTCATCCTCTACCTCTTTGATCACCATTGTTTTGATCACGAGGGTAGTAGAAGTTGTCATTCCTTTGGCTTTGGCTATACCCACATCTTCACTTTCTTTTCATCATCATTCAGCCAGAAGGTCTTCCATTTTCACTTTTTACCTCTACGTCCTTTTTGCTTGCCATCAAATCTTTGTTAAACTTCTCTTCCACCTTGAACAAGCGATACACATCCTCAATGGTGGTCATTGACTAGGCTTAACTCGAATGCTTGGTCGTAACCCATTAAGATATCGGCTACCTTCTCCTTATTGGCCTCTGTGTGGCCCATTCGATGATTATCTTGTGAAAATCTTTAGTATATTCTTTCACAGATCTGCTTCCTTCAACCCTTGCAATTTCTTCATGAGATCTAACTTGTATCCCTTTGGTATGAGCTGCTTCTTCATTTCTCTACCATGCGATCCCATCTAGTGATATTCCTTTTCCTCTTCATTTCTTTCCAGCTAGACCTCTTTCCACCAAATACTAGCATGGCCCTTCAGCTTCATTTTCAAACTTAACCCGATCTGGGTCCTCTATTTCCTCATACTCAAAATATTCTTCTAGCTCATTGATCGAGTCGATCAACTCTTCGGGTTGACTTAGGAATAATGGGGACTTTGTTAGGGTCTTTTCCCAATCTTGAAATGGCCCTTATTAGCCACATTTGGTCTTGATCAATTGCTTCTTCTTCCTCTTCTACATTTGAACCTTCTTCCTCTCCTTCATCCTCACTTTCCTCCCTCAGGTTTAACCCTCTTCTCAACTGCTCTTGTAATGCATCAATTTGTCTTTGGAGGGCTGCCAGTGCATCTCTTCCACCAGCATTTCTACTGCCTCAACCACCTCTGGCACCACCACACCTACCAAGCATCACTCTTGGAGGCATATTTTTTGACCTCGACCCACAACCACGGTCCTGGTGTGAACTGCCTCACGATCGGCGATCTATCCACACGCTCAAGAAAACCCGCTCTGATACCACTTGATGAGGGCGCAACCCGAGACTTCGAAAATAACCCACAAACAAGAGAATAATTTTATTATTCAGAAAATGGAGCTTCTTACATGCAGAGGATCACAAATCCCCAAGTTTTACAACACATGCAAGTTACAGAAAGCTACAAAATCACCCTTTTGCAATATGCGAGCTTGTCCCCAAAAAGTTACCTAAAAATTAGAAACCCGCCCATAAATAGAGCTCCTCTTTAGTTTGGAGCCAAAACAACATTCAAATTTGAGTTTAGGCAATTTGGTGCCGAAAAATTACAACTTGAAGTTCAAATTTCAAAAGAACATTTGCCATTGTATCTTCTAGAAAGTGCACCAACTTCCCGAGGCCATAACTTTTGATCTGGGACTCCGATTAGCGAACCGTTTGAACCGTTGGAAAGGTCTCGAAGTCAATAATGTGCTCAAAATTGGCTATGCCAATTTTGGTAAGTTTTAGGGCCGATCCAGGAAATCTAAGTGCCTCAAATTGAACTCAGAAGATTTTTAGGTGCAAATATAGGAAACTAAAACAACAATATCTTTCAACCCAGGAATAGAAAATAAAAACCATAAATTGGGAATTTCATTATGACAAAAAGGGTATCCAAAAATGTAAAAACATCTAAAAACTGAGAAACTTAAAATTTAACTATTTTTGGGTCATGCAAGATTGCCCTTACACCACTGGATGCTCCTGCATCAGATTCAATCTATATAACACCTTTTGAAGAATGACCAAAACTTAATAGGTGGGCCAATATAGCTTATCCAACTTTTAAGATACTTTCTCAAATTTGATTCATCAACAATTGCAGTGATATTTTAGATCCTTTAATTATAGCCTTTCTACACATCCTTCCAAAATTAATAGTTGAGTACATACCATCACTAAAACACTTAGTCACATATCTAGCAATATATCCAACCAAAAAAATGCTACCTTTTATCTCCTATGCCTTGGATGATCAAAACTAGGATGTGCTTCTACTCTTATGTTCTTCCCCCCTCAATATTCTCCTTAGCCATGTACCTAGTAGCTAACCGGTGTTGTGTAATGGAAAGATTATAAATCACAATCTCGGTACCCATTGCTACATGATCACATTTAAGGAACAACCAAATATAGAAATTAGATGAAACATCATCTCCTATATACATTTCTACAAAATTATCATAGTAAGTCATCTTATCCTTAGGAATCATAATCATCTCTTGGAATGCAAAGGCATAATCATAGTCCCCCACATCAATGTTCTTTTCCACTCTACTATTAGCCCCATCCACACCCATGATAGTTCTAAAGAATGACCAATATTAATATCTAGGATCTAAAACATTAATTGGGTTAATACAAAATCAATTTTCTTTTATCTATGAGGTGTGTTGAAAATATACCTAATGAACCCATGGGGGGTTTATCCCTTTTATTTTTTATAAATTTGATTTTCAATGAAAACAATTTGTATAAATCATGCCAATTTTGATTTGTTTATATTTCTCTACTAAAAACTTGTGGAAATTTAGAGTATACTGCATAGAATAGATTTATGTCTTTAAATAAAATATAAATTACAAAAAGAAAATATATAAAACACAACAACATTAATTTTTAAATGCATTTATTTTAATACAATAATATGAATTTTGTATTGTTCGAGTTGATTCCTCAACCCTAAAAATTCCAAGGATCACTTACAATCAAAAGAGAGAAAAAATAAAGTTATGGAGGCCAAGAGCTATAGATCCAAAAAATTATGAGTTATTATGAATGTGCAATCCTCACTCAAAGAATGATACAATAATGAATCATTATAAAAGGAAAGAGTAAAAAATAACCTTGGATGAAACCCTAGGTGAAGATAAAAATAGATCATGACATGTGTCCTCATTGTATGACGAAACATAAAAAGCACATGACCCAAGTAAGCTTAAGTAGCTAGTATGAAAATGGACCAAGTAATTAAATAATTAATTAGGTAAATACCTTTTCACCCCCCTTAAGTTCAACTTAAGGAGAAGCTAAAACCTCTAAATGACGAATGCATAAAAAGTAAAAGACGAGTCTCAACAACTATGCTTGATGAGGTACCCATGTACAAATGAAAAGATCTCTCATAACTAGAGATAAAAGGAGAAAAACTCATGGAAAAAACTCCTCTCCAAAAGAGACAAAGATATATGGACGAAGAAGGCTCAAAAATAATATATCAAAAAGAATAGGAACATGAAGAAGCTATAAATAACTATTAAAAATAACTACTATAGTGTTAAAACTAAAGAACCTTCTCTGGAGTCAATATGATGATTATGACTAAGAAAAAAAGAATTTGCATGGGTGACCCCAACGATACTCATCAAATAATTATTAGATGGAAAACCAAGACAATAATCTTCACAAGTGACCTGAATGATGCTACTCAATTAGTACAAATATTAATTGCAAGTCAAAAATGCAAGCACCAATAGTCTAATTAATTTGATCCATTGAGGATGGAAGGTCACATCCATAAAAAAAGAATGCAAGATTCTCTATATGGTATGTGTTCCATCTAACCAAAATGCATGGGAAACTAGTTGTTGCATCTACCTAGTACATAGGAACAAAAACTAAATACATAGTTCACTACAAAATTGAAACCAAAGAAGCATTAGCACCAAAAATATGAAAACCACTCTTTGATGCTAACAAGGGAGAGGAATGATAGGTTCACTAAAATTATGTGTCACAATGTAGTGAATGAAGGGGAATACATCTTGTTTATTTATTGATTCTCTATATATTTAACTGGCGATTTGCTTGTCAAATTAAGATGTTTGATCTAGCAAAATTAAGAGGAAAAATATTAATGATAAAAATTGAAAGGGTCGTCTATGCAATGGAGAGAAGAATTGACAAAATAAATTCACTTGGCATGCAAAAGGATAAATGTAGATTTTAAATCTTTGACAATCAAGGTTTAATATGAGTTGGGAAAAGGCATCTTGGATTTAATTAAAAAATATAGATTTAAAGAAACAAATACACAACCATATAATGGTATGACCTTTGGAATAAACAAGGAGATTAAAAGGCCAATGGAGGAAATGAAGAGGTTCCTAAACAAATATCCCACGTAGGTTTTTGAGGATTATTAAATCCCACATAGGCAAGACAACAAGGCGCACACTAGGAGTAATTGAAAATTAAAATAATTCAGTCTGCCCCATAATGGAAGGATAGTACCAATGAAGATTTGCAGGTGGAAAGTAAGAAGGGGGCAACAAAGTGGGGGGTTGGTGGTTGTGTTGTGAAGGGAGAAAGAAAACATTTGTGCAACCCAAGGAGATAGTTGGAGGGGTGTGATATCCAACATAATATAGTGAAATGTATTGTTAATTCTTGGATAATAATGTTAATATAGGTCAATAGAGGACATGGGGTACGCAACATAAGGAGAGATGTAGAATGCAAGGAGGTCGATCGAGATGAGAGGTTTTATTATTAAGGAAACTGCCAGAAGCAAAAAGGTGAGAAGTGGGTGTTGGTTTAGTAGGTCACGGGGGGAAAATATAGACTCGAATGAGAAATTGAGTGCTAGCATAGGTGCATAGGAAGATTGAAGTCATGTGGTTAAAGCAGGAGAAGAGGAGAAATACAGAGGCCACATAGATTTGAGCAGATTGTATGAGTTGAAGTTAGAATACAAAGAGGTCATGATCTTTAGAGGAGATGAACAAAAGTGGTTGGTAACGAATGCAGAGGAAACAAAATTTCCTAGTAATTGAATGTAAATTTCATGAAATCGGATTAAATAAAGTTATTTGATTTATTTTTAATTGGAGTATATTGTATGCAATGGATCAATTTAAATCGACACATGTAATTGTCGTTTTTAGAGTTAACTGTTTACTGATTCTTGTGTAATCTGAGTTTTGAAGAATTGGTTTGGATTAAGTTTTTTGTCTTCATCAATTTATTTCAAAATACTAGTGAGTATTTTTCTCTAGATCAAAATACCTTCCATGATAGAAAAAATTTAACATCATGTCTATTATCAAATATAGATTTTCTTAGAATATAAAAGAATAGAATGATTAAATAAATAATAATACAAAGGAAGTAGTACCATTTTAGCATAAAATGTTATAAAGGTAATTGTAAAAAGTAATCTTCAACACATAATCATCTATACACATATTTATTATGGCTTCTCTTATGGGAGTTAATCTATATAACACCTTTTGAAGAATGACCAAAACTTAATAGGTGGGTCAATATAGCTTATCCCACTTTTAAGATACTTTCTCAAATTTGATTCATCAAAAATCGTAGTGATATTTTAGATCCTTTAATTATAGAATTTCTACACATCCTTCCAAAATTAATAGTTGAGTGTGTACCATCACTAAAACACGTAGTCACATATCTAGCAACATATCAAACCAAAAAATGCTACCTTTTATCTCCTAGGCCTTAGATGCTCAAAAACAGGATGTGCTTCTACTCTTATGTTCTTCCCCACCACAATATTCTCCTTAGCCATGTACCTAGTAGCTAACCGGTGTTGTGTAATGGAAAGATTATAAATCACAATCTTGGTGCCCACTGCTACATGATCATATTTAGGGAACAACCAAATATATAAATTAGATGAAACATCATATCCTATATACATTTCTACAAAATTATCATATTAAGTCATCTTATCCTTAGGAATCATAATCCTCTCTTGGAATGCAAAGGCATAATCATAGTCCCCCACATCAATGTTCTTTTCCACTCTACTATTAGCCCCATCCACACCCATGATAGTTCTAAAGAATGACCAATGTCAATATCTAGGATCTAAAACATCAATTGGGTTAATACAAAATCAATTTATTTTTAATCTATGAGGTGTGTTGAAAATATACCTAATGAACCCATGGGGGATTGATCTCTTTTCTTTTTTATAAATTTGATTTTCAATGAAAACCATTTGTATAACTCATGCCAAATTTGATTTTTTTATATTTCTCTACTAAAAACTTGGGGAAATTTAGAGTATTTTGCATAGAATAGATTTAAAGAATAGATTTATGTCTTTAAATAAAATATAAATTACAAAAAGAAAATATATAAAACACAACAAAATTAATTTGCAAATGCATTTATTTGAGTACAATAATATGCATTTTGTATTGTTCAAGTTGATTCCTCAGCCCTAAAACTTCCAAGGATCACTTACAATCAAACACCTATCACAAAAAGAGATAAAAAATAAAGCTATGGAGGCCAAGAGCTATAGATCTAAAAATTCATGAGTTATTATGACGCAGTTGAGATCAAAGGGCCTTGTTAGGCTATCCAATAACGTAGCCAAAACACAAACCACCCAACATACATATTGACACACATAGGTCAAAAATATCCTTTTATTTATTTGGAGCAACATTACATTCAGGAATTACATCTATAGGGAAATTGCCAGTTCCCGTTGGCTTCTCTGCCAGTGCTACTTCTTGCTCTGCCAATGCCCTTTCCTTTTGGCTGGCTGGCTATTCTGTCACCTCCACTTCTTCTCCGTGAGCTCCTGGCTACTTGCCTACCACCTCTCGTACCTCTTCCTAGTCTTGGGTTATCTCCTATGAATCATTCTTGTTTTGCATGTCGGCCTTTGGCTTCCCACATTCCTTGTGTCGGAGTACCGCCATGTATTTACTGTTAGGGATCCAAATCTGCACCCTAATGCTAAGCTTTGAATAAACTCGACAGATTTGGATGTAACATGGGACTACTTTTAGGTTGTGGGTATCCTATTCGAAAGTAGACCTCAGTGATAAGGGTTGGCTTTCCCTTTTGATGTCACCTAACTATTAATCTTTGAGGTAAAGGGTAAGAATTTGCATGAAAATAAACCTAATGCTAAAAAAAAAACCTAAGGTGATGCACCAAAACAACCTAGACCTGTTAACAGCCTATCACATTAAAATTAATATCATAAATCTTGACTCACACAACTCACTTTCCAATGTAGTTTACATAAATAATTCATAAGGAGATCTATAAACAGTGCTTTTAAAAGGAAAACAAGGGTTTCACAATTAACAACACTACTAAACAACACAACTAATAACCTATAAACATACATTTTTTTGCTAAATAGATGCATAAACATGAAACAAGTTTGCAAGGAAAGATGAATTTTCGCAAGACAAACCAATCAATCATTAATAGCATACCATGAAACATGAAGAGAGAAGATAAAAATGCTCTACTTTATTAATTCAAAGTGCTTACTATATAATAGGCCCATTTGAGTTACAATATTGCTCCATGAAAAATAGCTCCAAGAAATAAAAGCTATCATGTTGTTGGAAAGAAAGAACTACCTCAAAATGCTCAAAATGAACATACTTAAGCAAAAACCCACCAAAAACCCCTCACACAAGTCCTTCCAGAAGGTTTTGGTCAGATGCAACATAAAAGGCCAAAAAGAACCTTCTAGAAACCCTCCAAACTGTCCTCCACATGAAGAAAGGTTAAGCCAATTCAATAGTCACACTAAAAATGTGACAAAAATGCCTCCAAACAGCCCCTTTTCCTCTAAAATTAGTCAAAAAAACCTCTCACACACCCCTCATGTCTGCAAGTCATCATTGGTATTCGCACAATTATTGACCCACACTCTCCTCATGCAATATGTGTGTTTTTGAAAACACAAGACTCCAAAAAGAATTAAAGATAATAATCTTGATTAAGTGACTCATAAAATAAGGGGCCCACCATCTCTTTGAATTGCATTACATTCGCATTAAAAAGACATAATAAAAGTGATTTTCAAATCACTTAAATGATATCTTTATACATTAAAATAAAATGCAACATATAATGGCATATCTAAATGCTTCCAAAACCATTAAACAAGGTTAAAAACTTCCAAGGCACATGACCATATCTACTTACCTCATTCTAATTTTTAGTCCACACATGGTCAATACTCACTAGTTTTCAAAGGCATCATAAAGATCAAAAACACTTGGCCAATATGGCCGACCTCCATAGTTCTTGGAAAGCATATTCCAAGTCACATGATTATTGGTCAAAAATCAAAGGCATCATATGTGTAACTTGGCACACTCCCCATATGTTGTATTGTTTGAGGACTTGGAAATGTTTTGAAATAAGGGGAAAAAACCTTAAGGCATAAAATGCCTAAGTCAAAACACAAGTTTCAACCGCCATGCATTAACACATGTTTTCAATTTTAAAAACATGGGAAGAAAATCCCATCCCCGTCGAATAGGGTCAAACCCTAATCATCAAAACACCAAAACAAAGGGAAAACACCATCATTTGGTCGTTGAACAATCTGGAACATGATGCTGCCACCATGGGGTTTGAGCAAACATAGAAAAATGGAGATTTCCCACAAGTTTTGTTGTGATTTCTTGATGGAAACA
This sequence comes from Sequoia sempervirens, assembly GCA_007258455.2. Classification (NCBI taxonomy): domain Eukaryota; kingdom Viridiplantae; phylum Streptophyta; class Pinopsida; order Cupressales; family Cupressaceae; genus Sequoia; species Sequoia sempervirens. The sequence goes on from VDFB02068721.1 coordinate 23,720, forward strand.
CTTCGACAATAGGAAATGTTCATTTTGTTGTTCAAAATCTACATTTTTACACCATTTGGAAGCCATTTCAGAACCTATAGGCTACGGCCATGGACATATTGCTGACTCATATGTATCACTTGTTCTTTCTATTTGTTGTTTCATTTTGTTCACAGCCGCCATGGGAACTCTAATGAAGCTTTGTTAGAAGCAAAAAGCTTGAAATTTTGCAAAAAAATTGTGAGCAAAAGCTCCAGGTGAGTTAAATCGACTCCATTCTTGTAGATTCTAAGAAAAATGACTCCCATTTTGTTTCCAGTTTGAGAATAAAGCATGAAATGCTTGTTTCTTTTCTACACTTGTTAATGAGGACACTCCATTATTGTTTTCCTGTCGCTTTCATGAAGAAAAAAACTTTTTGGCTGCGACCATGGACAAAAAATAGTGTATTTTTCATGTGTGGCTTTGCTTCATTTGAAAACCCCAAAATGCCATTTTGATTCTCTTCTGTATTAGCAAATTTCTTAACAAACCAGATGGGTTTTTGATATGTAGAAGAAGAAAGATGGCTTATGAGCTTGGCCTCCATTTTTAAACTAGGTTTCCTCTGTATTTCACAATTTTTGTTCCTTTTTCAATCCAATTGAAAAACCCCAAAGTGGGTTTTTTTGTAGCACGTCTATTTATGAATCTGCAACTTTTTTCAAAAGAACCCAAGTGGGTTTCTTGGTTTCTTGAAGAAACTTAGATTTGTTGTAGAAATGCAAATGGGTTTTTTAAATACACTCCTTTTCTGTAATCTGTAGCAATGTTGTTTCACATTTTAAAACCCTAGGTGGGTCTTCCATATTTTACAAAAAAAGGGGTCTACTTGGCCATGACCTGCATGAAATGGTTTCCATTTGTTATTTCTGTAAAATGTACACCATTGTTGTTGCCTCTACATTAGCTTCTCATGGTGAACCCAAATGGGTCTTTTCAATTTGAAAGAAAACTCTGATTTTGTTGCAAAATGATTCAATGCCATTGTACAGTGTGGGTACAATTGAAAGCTCCAATTTGTAGCAAAATGTGTCTTTTCAGTGAGCATCTGAATTGATTTTGTGAATACACTTCCTTTTCCTGTAGAATGTCTTTGAAAATTGAAACCCCAAAGTGTGTTTTTCATTGCGAAGAAACTCCTACATTTGTCATTTCCTTTTGAGAGTATCATACTCTGTCCTTTATTGATGATACCTCCTCATGTTGTTAAACACTCATGGTAACCCCTTTTCATGCCTCAAACACTTTGACAAAACACCACTATACAAGGCTTTGGCACCATGATAAATATAATGGATTACCTTTTGAAGTTTATCTGCTCATAAGGTTTTTCAAAGAATGGCATTTTGTCATACTTGTCAAGGTTCATCATAGACTTGTCAATATTTAATTATTGTCCAGTGTTGTCATTATTTCCCTCCAAAAAAATTTAATGCCTTTGTAATTCACTATACAGGATGAAGGGTTGCATTTTGTACGTTTAACTGCTTGCATGCCACTGTTAGTTATTTATAGCCTCGAAGGCCCATTGCTCATTGTCAAATCACTACTGTAGTAGCATTGTCCTTGGTGACTTGTATGCAATTTATCTTTTATAGGAACTTGTGATACATGCCTTGCTATGACTATTACATTTTGAATATAAAGGACTATGTTCATTTTCATTGAATGTGGTTGTCTATGCATCATGGAACTTGTACTTATGACTATCTTCATGACTGTAACTATTCTAGGTTTGCATGCATTGAAACAACTTTTGAAAGGCACCCTTACATGTCAACTGTGCATTGTGTCACCATTGTTTACTACCATTGTCAATGACAATGACCTTACTACACTTACTTTCACAAATGCACCTATGAATAAGCATTAACAATTCCATTTTCCTCCAATGATAAGCATTCTCTAGTTTATTCTTTTTTGTTTCATGTGTAGCTTTTGCAAATGTGTTGTCCTATTCACTTGTATCATGACCTTCGCCTCAAAGGGGTCACCTTGTGTTGTCTCATGATTTAATCAACCATTGCTTGTGATTGTATTGATTTGAAGCTTAGTGGTTGTTCCTCATGATCATAACTGCACATTTCTTTCTCCATTGTTGTTTCTACCATTTCATTGTTTCAAAACAACAGATTGTGTAGCCAATGGTGACAATATTTCATGTCCATTAAAAGTCACACTTTGTAAGTTGTGAAACTTGACTATTTCTCCATTTCTATCAATAAAGTTATTGTCAATTGCATATCAGTTGTGGAGGTAATCCTTGGGTCTAAGCAACTTCAAGAAAATGTAGATGAAAGTTGATAATTATGTGACACCGAACAGGGCAGTTGAAAAGTTTTGCTACCCTTCCTTTCTTTTTCATCTGTAATGTAATCTCTTGTGACCCTTTCTTGTTTTCCTTCAGTAAAGTCAAAAGACATTGTTGTTGTCCTACATGACATGAGAATACATCTTGTTGTCCCAACCTTCATGGCTTCCATATTAATGCTTACTATCCCACCTGAATCTACTATCTAATTTCCACCACATTTGTTTCCTTTTTGATCATGTGTAATACATAATTGTCTCCCCACATTGATCCTAGTGGGAAGACACATGTCCCTATGTCGGTGACCTAAAATCTCACCATCCTATGTGATGTGTGGCTGTCCAATAGGGTCAAGGTGAGAGGGACCTGACAATACTCTGGATTTCTCTCTCATTATTTAAGAGATGCATAATTGAACTTGATGCATCTTTTGAATCTGATAATGAAATTTGATCAACTGGTGTGATTCCATATTGATTTAATGCATTAATAACAGGTAAATATTTGATCAAGTTGCTCAATTTCCTTTTTATTTCCAAGCATGCTGAGCTCTACCCTCGTGGGAGCCACATTTACCCCACATGTTGTATTTAATTGAATCAAAACAGTAACCAGACTTGTCCTAAATCTACACATGAAGCAAACAAGTTAGAAAAATAGATGCATATTTTGGATGTGTTTGATGACTTCGTTGCTTCCCAGGACATCCAAGGTTTGCATGCTTATTTAATGCACTTATGGATCAGTTTATACATTCATAGGTAGGTTTTTATGTAAGGATTGAGATCTTTCATTGCTTAGAGCCCTGCTCTAATATCATTGTTTTTCCAGATGCAGGAGCTAGGATCACTACGGAGCTAGGAAGGACACAAACAACTTGGGGCAACAACAACAAGGCAAGAGGGAAACTTTACAACCAGTCATTCTTAGGCAATGACTGGTCTCCATTCTTATATGCACATTTTGTTTTTACTTATTCATGTATAAATTGTTTCTTTATTTCCATTGAATAAGTGAAGTTAGTCCCTTGGCTTGTGAGGGACATGTACCTTCATGATTATCAATAAAAGATTACATTTGTATACATATGACTCTCTTTTCTCATTTGTTGTAATTGCAACATTGGAATGAAAAAATGTAATCTATTTTATTTGATAATCTTTTTCCATGCATATTAAACCTAGCAGACTTATGGTTTATCTTTTAAATGTTTAAATGAATAACACAAAAGAATAAACACTAAACCTGATTTTAGCTGAAAGCTAAAAATTAGGTAACAGTTACCTCGCTATCAGGAGCTCCACCAAGTTGGTCAATGATCATGCATTCCACAACAACGATGTGGAATTCACCTAGTATCATATTGCCAAGTATCATGATCGAATTCGTCTTCCATTGTGTTGACCACCCATCTCAACTGTTCATCTCAAGCTATCAACATATCTTCCATCTCATCGTTGTATCGTTGGAACCATCTCAAGAGTCCTTCCAATGAGGATTGGTCCTACCAATCACACATCATTATGATATGGATCCATTCATTACATGACCAATCGTTGATCGCCACATCGTCATCATCCATTCACCAATCACCATCAGTCAACACACGTCATTGTCAAGTCAGGCCCCACACATCACCCGACCTTCTATCGCCCCATTGGAGCATCAAAGCATTAGAGCATCGGGGAATCAGAGATTATGGTGCCCTCTATGCCTCTATCAGATCCAATATCCTTAGAAACGTAGGCTTAGATGTCGATATCACCAACCTCACAAAGGAATATTGGGCAATAGGACCTATCAGGTCCATCGGGTCAACTGCCAACCCATCACTTCCACCACCATCGAGCCATCTGGCCAACCACCAACCCATCATTCCGTCGCCGAGACAAGTAACAGTCTTATTTCGATGAGCTATAGTTCCACCGATGAGGTAACAACATCAACCAAGGAGGGGTAGGAGTGTGATGCTCCTATATCAGACTCCCAAGGTGATTGAAATTTATGTGCTCTTGCACATGCGTCTGCAACATCAACTTTCTTCTTTTTCCTCCTCTTTTGGCATCTTGACTCTGCACTTCCATACTTGCATCTTCGCCTTTGTCCTTTCACTATTTGCATTTTTTGACTTCTCTCTTTCAGTAGAGACCTTCTCCTTCAGATCTCTTTGCAAACTTTAGATCCCCACCATTCTTCCTCACATTCTTTCATCTTTGTGAGAACTAACCCACTGTGATTTTTCCTCCTCTGAGAACATTCCTTCTATGGTTCACTCTTCACTGCCTTTTGCACAAGGACTTTTACAAGCTTCACTGCTAGTATTCTTTATCCACCATCATCTATCTTCATCAACATGTTCTCCCAAGATGATTTTATCTCTACTCCTTCCGCTTCCTCAACCATATCTACAACACATTCTACATCCATCAATATGTCCTACAAAGGACTCTTTGGAAACCTCTGTTCCTTCATGCCTTCACCAAGACATGACTCCAGTGCAATCTTCTCTCTTTCTTTTCCCTTCTTATCCTCTTGTGTGATGACTTCTTCTTCACGGACCTTCATCTCTGTCCATTCTTCTGTGGCTGTAACCACCTCTGGATCTGTATCAATTCTATCCTCAGTGACTTCTTCTATCACATCTTTTCCCCACCATCAAATTCTATTGTCTTTTTTGTTGTATTGAACAACCTCTCTATCTTTGCAATCTCTTCCTCAAGAAGCTCTTGATCTTCATCAGGTTTTTCATTGAACACTGGATCCTCATACATCACTACATCACCCTCGACTACTAAAACCTCAATATTTGTAACAACTACATCTTTCATCTCATCCTCTTTCGTGTTATCCTCAAAACATACTTCTGTAGTATTCTCTCCATCTTGTTCACCTCCATACACAACTACGAAGAACTTATTTCCTTTCTTCTTTGTCATTTTGTTAAACACTTGCCACAAACTCGTAGTCTTCAACCCTCAGGTTACTTTCAGAAACTCACAAGTATTCTCTCTTCTCGATTAGGGTATCCACCCTCTACAGTTACAAGTCCTTCCTACAACAAATTCACACTTCACTCCAAGCTTATGTGCTTCCTCTACCCTCTTCAGTCACAACTCCTTTCCTACAACCAATCTCTCTAGGGTTCAAGTTCTCTGTAGTTACAGGTCTCCTCTCACCTGCAACAAACCTCTTATAGAACTCAAATCCTCTGCAGTTATAGAATCCTCTTCTGCAACAAACTATCTCTCTAGGGTGTCTTTTTGAGAAAACAAAAAGCTTCCTCTCATTAACCCTTTTCACATACTTCTCTCATGCCAACAATCTCCTGCTCTGATAACCCACTCTGATACCACTTGATGTAGTCGAGATCGGAGGGCCTTGTCTAGCTATCCAATCACACAACCAAAACACAGAGCACACAATATATAGATTGACACACACTGGTCAAAAACACCCTTTTATTCATTTGGAGCAACATTACATTCAAGAATTACATCTATAGGGAAATTTCTAGTTCTTATTGGCTTCTCTGTCAGTGATACTTCTTTCTTTACCAGTGCATGTTCCTTCTAGCTGGCTATTCCGCCACCTCCACTTCTTCTCTGTGAGCTCCTGGCTCCTCAACTACCGCCTCTCTTACCTCTTCCCAGTCTTGAGCTATCTCCTGTATATCATTCTTGTTTTGCATGTCAACCTTTGGCTTCCCACATTCTTTGTGTAGTAATACCGCCATGTAGTTACCTCACTATTAGGAGCTCCATCGAGTTGGCTAATCAACATTCGAAATCACTAGGTCGTTACATCGTTCTTAGTAGCATCACCGAATCAACCAATGATCATGCATTCCACAACAACAATGTGGAATTCACCTAATATCATATTGCCAAGTGTCATGATCAAATTCATCTTCCACCCTGTTGACCACCCATCTCAACTGTCTATCTCAAGCTATCGGCATGTCTTCCATCTTATCGTTGTGTTGTTGGAACCATCTCAAGAGTCCTGTTGATTAGGTTCGGTCCTACTGATCACACATCATTCCAATATGGATCCATTCATTACACGACCAATCGTTGATCGCCACATCATCATCATCCATTCGCCAATCACCATGAATCGACACATGTCATTGTCAAGTTGGGACCCACACATCACCCAACCTTCTATCACCCCATCGGAGCATCGGAGCATCAGGGAATTAGAGATTATGGTGCCCTTTATGCCTCTATCAACTCTGATATCCTTAGAAATGTAGGCTTAGATGTCGATATCGCCGACCTCACAAAGGCATATCAGGCAATAAGACCTATCGGGTCCATCGAGTCAACTTCCAACCCATCACTTCTGCCACCATTAGGCCATCGGGCCAACCGCCAACCCATTGTTCCATCGTCAGGACAAGTAACAATCTTCTACCGATGAACTATAGTTCCACCAATGAGGGAACAACATCAACCAAGGAGGGTTACGAGCACAATGCTCTTGCATCATATTATAAATGTGCAATCCTGACTCAATGAATGATACAATAATGAATCATTATAAAAGGAAAAAGAAAAAGAAAACTTGGATGAAACCCTAGGTGAAGATAAAAATAGATCATGACATGTGTCCTCATCATATGATGTAACATAAAAATCACATGACCCAAGTAAGCTTAAGTACCTAGTATGAAAATGTACCTAAGTAATTAAATAATTAATTAGGTAAATACCCTTTTTCTTTAACACTCCCCTTAAGTGCAACTTAAGGAGAAGTTAAAACCTCTAAATGACAAATGCATAAAAAGTAAAAGATGTCTCTCAACAACTAGGCCTGATGAGGTACCCATGTACAAATGAAAAGATCTCTCATAAGCAAAGATAAAAGGAGAAAACCTCATGGAAAAAAATCCTCTCCAAACGAGACAAAGATATATGAAGGACTAAGAAGGCTCAGAAATAATATATCAAAAAGAATAGGAACATGAAGAACACCATTGAATTATGAAGAAGTTGTAAATAACTATTAAAAATAACTACTATAGTGTTAAAACTAAAGAACCTTCTCTGGAGTCAATATGATGATTATGACTAAGAAGATAAGACTTTGCATGGGTGACCCCAACGATACTCGTCAAATAATTATTAGATGGAAAACCAAGACAATAATCTTCACAAGTGACCCAAATGATGCTACTCAACTAGTACAAAGATTAATTGCAAGTCAAAAATGCAAGTACCAATAGTCTAATTAATTTGATCCATTGAGGATGGAAGGTCACCTCCATAAAAAAATAATGCAAGATTTTCTATATGGTATGTGTTCCATCTAACCAAAATGCATGGGAAACTAGTTGTTGCATCTACCTAGTACATAGGAACAAAAACTAAATACATAGTTCACTACAAAATTGAAACCAAAGAAGCATTAGCACCAAAAATATGAAAGCCACTCTTTGATGCTAACAAGGGAGAGGAATGATAGGTTCACTAAAATTATGTGTCATAATGTAGTGAATTAAGGAGAATAGATCATTAGAATGTGTACAAGATAATACTTTCAACTAAAAAAGGGTGTGCAAAACAAGACACATGTGCATGAAGGTAGATAAGGTTGTGATGTCAAATAACAAAAATGCACATAAAAAAAAATCCATGGAATTTATAATAAAATGCAAGTACAAAAAAGGAACAACATGATGTGTGAAATCCTTAAAAGTATGTACAATAGTGGTACTTTCTCTCAGTGTGTCTACAAATGAAAAAGTGTATTCAATAGATGTTGAAACTGCCTAGAAAGCATAACATGCTAGAAATACATTTAAATAGGTCAAAATAAGTTATCTCACACAAGAAGAATGTTTCCAAGTGTCAAAATGTCTAAGTAATCAATCATAATGTGAAATAACAATAAAAAAAAAAATATATACATGAGGAAAACTATGATAAAAGTGTATGGATAGCTATGAAAAGCTTTGAAATACCTTCCCAATGCTGCATAAATTGTGAAAAGTAGAGGTCTAAAAAGTTATGAGCTTGAGAGAAAAAAATGAACATCTAACTTTGATAGTGATAAAATATACCAATAGAAAAAATTGATAAAAATACGTGTACCATTAGAAAGTTCTTAGAACTATATTTTGATGATATATTGTTTGCTAAAATTCAACACCGTATACCCAAGTTATGCAAAAAATAAAAATAGCTCGTTTAGGGAAAATTAGAGCTAGAAGAAAAGTTGTGGGTCATTTGTACAACTAATGTTAGGTTGATGTCATGTTGAAGTCGGAAAAAAAATTGTAGCTTACCAAAATATTTCTTACATGGCCAATAATCTGCTAGGTTTCCCAGAAAACCATTGTTTCTTGATGAAAAATAATTTTAGAGGTCAAAAAACTATTTTAGTTATCGGAAACCACTAAAAAGTCCATAACATAGTAACACAAAAAAAAGAGTTTTTTACAAGCTCTGAAAAAGAATTATTGGCTTTTTCCAATAGTAAAGAGTCAGTGGGAGGGTGTTGAGAAGTGGTCAAATTTGACCAAGGAGAAAGTGTAGTCGTTGGAATTGCTAGGTTTGTATGTTGATGCCTACCATAGCTAGAAATTGGAAAGTTTGTTACATGTTTGTAATCATTAGCGCTTATGTAGAGAATGAATTTCAACCGGTGTAGTAGTCCCTGACAGTTGGAAATATCCACCAATTAATGATGTCAATGTTGTCAGTAGAATAAAAATATGCCAAAAAATTCATAATTACCTATGTTTGAAAAAATATCACAAAATAAAACAATACCAAAAATAGAAAAATAACCATAAAAATTTGACAAAATATTATTGGGAAATCATTTTTTTTTATTGCTAAATTAAGTAGATATGAGGCTTACATAGGTTTAAATAGCAACTGTATATAGTTGTATGGATCTGTATAGTTTTGTATGGTCATACAAATATGTACGACTGCATATGGCTATAGATACAAATTTTTGTTTAAAAATTAGTGTACCTCTTAAAAAATTGCAAAATTTTTCCTTGCTTTAATTTTAGTGTTTATATAGGTGATCTTACAGTTTTTGGGTCTTTTAGATGCAATGATGAGGTTTATTTGACTCCAATATGCACCATTCTTTTTCCCAAGTCCAAAACTCTCAAAAAACTAAGATAGAGAATTACAAATCTAGAGTTTTGATACCATGTTGCAATTGATTCCTCAACTCTATAGCTCCCAAGGATCATCTACAATAAAAAAATTATCATACAAAGAGAAAAAAAAAAATCTATGTTGGCTAAGAGCTATATATCCAAAAAAGTATGAATCATTATGAATGTGCAATCCTCACTCAATGAATGATATAATTATGAATCCTTATAAAAGAAAAAGGAAACCCTAGATTCCTTATCTCTAGAAATTTTAATAAACATCTACTTGCCCCACTTAGCTCTGTTTTGCCACCAGACATCTCTAAAATTTGATTCCAACAAACTTCGATAGATGAGAGGTAAAGTTTTTAACATTGTAAAATGAATATTTTTATTTCAACATCTTTTAACAAATGTATGCATTATAAATAGTCACTAGTATAAGGTTAATACAATTAAACTCAAAACTATATGAGAGAATCTTGCTATTGTGTTGTACTAAAAATTAAAAACATTTTCATTTAATTGAGTAAAATTATTAGTATATAACTATTTTCCTATGCTATATGGTTTGATTCTACGATAAGAGATGCATTTTTAGTCAAATAACATAGCAACTAAAATTGGGTCACCATGTCCACTACTTTGATCAATATGTTAGTATTATCATAAATGGTTAAAATGGTTGGACAATTTTTTAGATAAATAATTTTCAACAAGTTGAAGTTCATGTTAGATTTTTTTAATATGCTTGTTTTTTTCTTCAATGCATGGAAATGGTTTTTTTCTTCCATGTGACATTATGGTTCTTGAATGCAATTTTTAAGAGGGTCATTTTCATATCATCAAAAAGTATGTAGTAAATTTTATGGTTGAGTTAAGGTTTCTATGTTTATTTAGAAAAATGCTTCAATCATTGGGAAACAAATAAAAATAAAGTTAGTACAAATAAGTTGACATGAAGGTTAGGGGATTCTAATGAATGGAGGTAAATATAGTAATGCAACTCACCAAAAATGGAGATTAGGCTCTCAAGAGTCAAGAGTACAATAGAAAGAGAAAACAATGGAGCTACACTATAATGTATTCTAAGTTCAAATGTGATTAGTTTCATAAATTATTTAAGAGAGAAATTTGTTAATCGTTATTTTTATCAATAATGAAAACTAAGACTCAAAATAAACTTAAGAGAAATTTATTTGTGGTTTATTCAAAATGTGTGTCTATATTTTATTTTTTTCAAAGATTAGAATGAATGAATAATTTTTTTTGTTAATACAAGGTATACCAACACATGATTTTTCAAATTGGAAAGCAAGTTTTCTAAGAAACAATATAAACTTAAATAGTGTGTACTCCCTTTTAGAGACCAAGGACCACCTTGAACCTAAAGCTTCAACAAAGGCATCAGATTCATTGGCAATAATCTTGATTAGATCTCATCTTTATATCAAAAGGTTTTTCTAATTACCTAAAAATAGGTAATCTAAATTAACTAAGTTTTTGTAAGGATTTATTTAAGTTCTCTATTCTATTGGTGGTGTTGCAAGCAATGCTTTGTAGTTTTAATTTTAGAAACTCTACATCTATCGTTTTTTCTAGATAAGTGTAATTATTCCACTATTTTCTTACTTTTGTAAATTTGGGTAGTTAAAGTTACAATTTAATATTAAGAGTGTAGGTCATTAATGTAAACTAAACATTAAACGATCAGTTGTACAATGGTATTCTATGCTTATATAAACAAAGTTGCATAATTTATATGAGGGTATGTGTATGAAAATGGGGGACCAAAAGGGGTGTCAAAAGTGACCAATTTTTTTGAAATCAATAAAATCTAATCTTGGATGAGAAATTGAAGACAATCATACTCAAAATTTGAAGATGTGACAAGAAAAATTGTCATAGTGCTTAGAGAATATTTTCTAAATTGCTGAAATTTTTTAAAATAGTGAAGAGTAAGAAGTTCAAATAAGGGGAGCACACAAAGTGCTCTTATTTTTGTCAAAAAAACATAACATAGCATCCTATGTGATCCCCCTAAAATTTTCACTATTTTTAAGTATTTCAAAATCACTGCGGTGGAAGATTTGTTAACATCATATAGTTTATGCCTAATTTTTTGCTAATATTTTAATCAATGTATAATTTTTATTAATTTTCAAAGTCGACACATTTAAAAAAATAAAGAATTGAGTGTACGCCCCTAATGTTTTGAAAACTAATTGAAAATAATTTGTTTAATGTGTATATACTAGATTTTATAATGTAAAAATGTAATTTGTTTCAAATTCGGATGAATGGACAAAAAGTTACACTAAAAATACTATACAGTGATTTTTGGCAAAAAAAAAAAGACATTGACAAAAGAAATTCAAGATCAAAACCTTAACATATTGAAAATTTTGAAAAAATTACATGGTTAGAAAAGTAAGAAAGAGTTCAATGTTATTGTGGCATTTTTTCATATTAGCATTAAAAGACATGATGAAGAAAATGCTCAATATTTAGGTGTTTTTCTAAATTTTATAAAAAATGTGCCTTTGGGCTTGACAATGAAATCCAACCCTTTGGGTTGGATGCCTAAGGAAACTCTACTTATAAGGGTTGGAAATGTCCAATGCAACAAATATTGAAAGCACATTCCTTTACAAGTAAGAAACACTTAACAATAAAAAAGAATGTGTGTCCCATATGTTTGGGACAGCATGCTTTGTTTTACCCTACAAACTACACTTTATCCAACATAGAAACACACTTTTTCTAATTTTGAGAAATTTCAATAATTGTTTGACAAATATATCATTGTTTTCTTCTTTCATTAACATGGAAGATTAAAATTGCATGTTTTTAAATTGAATTTTACAATTTAATAATTTGAATGATTATTTTCATGTTTTGAAAAACTTAAACAATTATTCATATTTTATCATCAATTGTCAATTAGTTTAACCAATTATATTAAAGAGATGGAATTTTCAACATCATATCAAGAAAGTGGAGAATGAAAGAGACAACTCTATGCAAATAATAAATTAAAATTTTAAATTTGAAAGTGTGTCCTCTTTTCCATCTCAATTTATATTTGATAGTTTCAATGATTATTAAATTACCTTGGTAAGAAGTATAGTTCAATATAGGAAGATTTTTTCTTAGTGTCATGCCTATATGACCTTAAGTTATGAGTGCCTAAATTTTTGCTCTATGCATAATTCATATTCTCTTTGGTGCCAACTCTCATATTATAGCCTCACATAAATCATTCACACTTTAGGTTATAATCAATTAATCACTACTTATAGCTAGTGGGAAAACAAGTCAAAGCACATGTTTTATTCTCAAATGGCTAGTGCTATTACCTTGCATATTCTTCAATATTTCTATGTGCCCATGATTCTATTAATCCCTTGTCATATCCCTTGGATTTCCTATGAACACAAGCTCTAACATCCCGCTACGCAACCCCGAAGGGTAAGAGCCAAAAGAGGACAAGATAATTTTTTTTTTTAAACATAAAAAATAACTTACACATAAAGCGGTTGCCAATATGATATATCGACGACAACCATGGCAAAACATGGCCGAATGCACAACCCAAAGAAGAGGACTAGTTTACCCTCCAAAGAAAATCCGATCTGGAGCAAATAGGATAGCTCCGAAAATTTCTACTCCGGTGCTCCGGAATTATCTGCGACAGTGCTCCAGAAATCTCTGCGCTGGAACTTTCTGCATTAGTGCTCCGAAAATCTCTGTTGTAACATCACAGAATACATACAAAAAACTTTGATGCGCCAGAACATTAACAACAACATAGAGCAACAAGAAAAAGTGGTGATGTGCCAAAACTTTAATAGCAGTAGCAACACAGAGCAACAAACAGAAAGCGGCGATGCGCCAGAACTATAACATACTATTGCATGAAGAAAATACACAACGAAAGCTCTAATTTTTGCATGAAAACTTCTAAAAGAAAGGCCAAAATGATCATCATAGTACAAGCGATTCTGATACCAACACCAGAACCCGTAAGCCAAATATTAAACATCACATTTCTTCTCATTAATTTATGATTACATCTTCTCTCTCAAGAGAGTACAATATACACAAAAAGGAATATACATTAGTACAATGGCATAGCTATGAATAAGATACATCAACTGATAAGATAAGTACAAGAGAGATCAACTCCAATTGGTGCTCCAATAACCTGTACACTAGTCCCGAATGGCAGTGGAAACACCTCCCTACCATGTGGACTCAAAAGAGACCACCCCACCGTGTTCGGAGGTAGTCGTAAGGCCTAAGCAGAAATAACAAGGAAAATGAAACATAAGGCCAACACTCAAATCAAACACAAAGCAAACATGAAATACACTGCATAAAAGCCAATATCACAACATGAAGATGCTCATACAATAACATGTCAAGTACTAATGACTCCTAAGGTACGAGGTACTAGAGTAATGATCAAGTACACCTCTCATACAAACGAGGAGACTCAATCATGCTCGTATCAACGCCCTGCAGATGGATAGGCCTTCTCGTTCAACCAAACAAGGAATCCATAGAAAATATGAAACAAAGAAAAAGCCACTAAAATCCACCATTAAAACCATTTAACGCAACCAAGCAACATTGTTGTGAAATCATTTAAACAACTGATCTCATACACTCAAAAGTAGATCAAATGCATTCAAAAATTCACCATTAACTTAAAAAAAAAACCAATCATATAATCAATATTACCTCATTAAATCATCTCCCAAAACCACTTTTAAAACAGATAAAAACTACTAAGTGACAGAGACACAAAATACGGGTTCCAACTGCAACTCAAAGGAATGAAAAGAGGGCATAAAAATTCAAAGTGCCCAGATTAAAAATATAAGTTTGACCCAGTTCATATTTTGATGTTTCCAATTGGATTCCACCTTTGGTTTCCAAGTTTATGACAAAAAACAAGGTGTTTTGAAAAATGTCATTTTTAGCCAAGTTGGGCAAACACATGAAAAATAAAAGTGTTCGAATTAAAAATCGGACAACAACCCAGTTGAGATATGGGAATTTCTACATGGAATCCAATTTTATTTTGCATTTTTACCAGATGGTTAAAGAGCAGCAAAGAAAAATGTTTTTTAACAAGTAGGCACAAATTTGACCAAAAATGAAAGTGTCCAGAATTGAAATTTGACAAAGACCTAGTTGAGATATGGGCATTTCTACATGGAGTCTACCTTTATTTTGCATTTTTAATAGACGGTTAATGAGTAACAGTGTAAAAACATTTATTTTTTACAAGTTAGGCAAAAAAACTTTAAAAAATAAGTAATTAAAAATGCCCATAAATCTATTTTTCCAGCAACCCATTTTAGATTTAACTATTTTCAGATGAATTCCACCTTTGTTTCATAGTTTAGGACAAGAGAATGGATCTATTTTAGAACAAACATTGACAATGAAACAAGCTGGAAATGCACAGTCAAGTTTGCCATAAAGAAAACTACAGGGCAACGAATCAAATCCAAAACAAACATTATCTATCCGTAAAATATTCACAAAAAAGAATAGAAGAATAAACCTGCCATAAGGAAATGCAAAGCTTACCATTCTCAAACTAAATCACATTCAATACCACCAAAAATTCAAGGGATTCAAGAACTGCAGAAAAATACCTCAATGCTGCCCCAAAACAAAAATGAAAGAATACTCTATGTAGAAGGCATGACCGGATTTCAAAATAGGACAAGGAGGAAATGGCACGCCGAATTCCAGAATTCAATACCCACGAATTTCTTCTTGGAAAAACTCCATGTTCCTTCCCAAACTCAATTGCCCAAATCGTGGGGTTTTCTCTTTTTTCCCCAAACATAAATTTTCTTCTCCAAAAAGATAACTCTCCTTCAAAACAAAATGAATATAAGTATATATATCAAAGACAAGGTTGCCCCCCTTTTTTTTTCCTTTTAGCTAAACTCCTCAACACAATAAAATGAAATAAAATATTTTATTAAACAAGTTATTAATGCTCTCCAAAACAATTAATTAAAATCACTAAATATACAATATTCTCTATTTCATATAAAAATAATAATTTAAATCTAAACATTAAAATACACAAAGCCCCCAAATAAGATTTAAATAAGACTATGAGAGCTCACAAAATGGATTAATAAAATCATTTAAAAATTTCCAAATGAAATATATCATTCTCTCGAATGATCAATAAAAATTATTTAAAATAACATATTTAAAATCTTATGGATATAATCATTCAAATCTCCCATCAATAAAACACTAAAAAATGCTATATATAAAATCACGAAAAGATGTCAAAGAAACCGCATCATAACACCGAAAACCAAAATAAATAGCCACATAACAGATTAACGGAAACCATAACAAAATACCTGAACAAGACACACTGGTAAACCACATGCAATCGAAAGGTGTTTCAAACATTACCGTTAGGTAATCAGACAGTAAGACAACAACATGGAAACACTACACTAACAAGGTACAGTGGCAAGGGCAGGGGATGTTTGGCCTGTGACTACCTCCAGTAATCACCATCGGGGAATATGAGTACGCTCAGGCGTGTGAATCTAGGCAGAGTCGATACTCAGTACCTACACCACTCCAATTACACGTCAAAGTACATGTGCATATAACATATATGATATAGTCAAAGCAACATCAATCATCAAGAAGAGGGTCACGATATCATAAGCCTCTCGAATATGAGTGTTACAACATCATCCCTTTCCTAGCCATAATCGTACATAAGCAATAATAACAGTATATAAACATATAAGCATGTAATCCAGAATAATAACTAATCATCAATGTCTAATGTCATTATAACAAGATTTAATAGTTAGAATACCAAATCAAAATCAAAATGTTATCTTACCCAGACTGGAGTTAGAGAGGTGTTACATCCTCCCTCCCTAAGATTTGACTTACTCATGGAAGTCATGTAAACTCAATATGCAACCATGCCACATTAGTACTCAAAATCTAATAATTAACATTAAAAAAAATATTGTACTTTACCCAAAGATGAGAAATATAATATACATCATTCATCACTGAATGAAATAGAAAGGACATCCTTTTAACATTCACCTTTCGAAGAATCATTATCAATATATTGACATATGCCTTACTCATAAAATCTCAACATGAAACAAAATAACATGGTTAATCTTGCTAACATCACATATGCTACAATTCTCAACATAAGCATTTATTTTAACATACGCATTCATTCAAAGATAGGTTAAGATACACATTGATCTCCACTAAGAATAGAGTAAATAAGATGCATAAGCACTCAATTCTTTCCAAAACACTATTGTTTGCAACAATATTAGTTTTCTACACACTTCCAATCTCACACATTAGAACATATTTGGCATCATTTTCAACAAGATATAACAATTTACACTTTCTAAAGCATAATAAGCCAACTTTTGAACTTTTCATATGTAACCATATCCAAGATGAAATATGCATTCATACATACATACATCACTAGGAATCACATCACAAGGCTACACAAGGGTCCATCTGGACACCGGTAAGCAGCATACTAATCCATGATACATAAACCATGAGCCAAGAGCCAATATCCATCTCACATAATTCATACCTCACACTCAGTGGTTGATGGTGTTAGGCCACACACACATGGTGAGACCATCCAAACAAAACCACAATGATTTATCTCTTATTGAATAAGGTGGTTAGCCTCCAAGAGATAGTCATCACACATAGGTGAATAGTGGGTCCTAGCTGTGTAATAGCCTCACATACCCCCATCCACAAAGTTCCCTGCGTCTACTTCCTCGTATACACTTAACCGAGTCCATCTCTCCCGTTTTCGATTAGGAATCACATTACAACACAAAACCAACATTTGAAAACAACAAATAAAAAACTAGTTTAGCCACCAAAGATCGTATATAATTATCAAATAAAGATTCAATTTCAGCAATAAGGCAAGAGATGTGTGCATTTTCAACACTAAATCATATGTAACCATGAGGGCTATGTGGAAAATAATATCACAAGGTGTGGATAAACCATCACAAGCAAGATAAATCAATTTTTTGCCGGTCCTCACAATCAAAGTGAAAATCATCAATAACCAAAAGAAGATTTACAATCTTTGAAATGGCACAATACATAACGATGTGACTAAACTAGCCACCGAATGAGGAAGGAGGGAACAACATCTGACTATCGCAATAGCCCCTCATGTGGGGTAGAGTGAGCACACCAACCACATGGCATGAGGTGTACTCCTCGGCTACACCCCGCATCACGTCATCACGCAGCATGGATTCGCCAAGTGGCCCACGCACTCCTTGGCTGCCCACATGGAATGTGCATCTCGACCACATCTCGCATCGCATCTTAGCGCAGCATGGTCATACGCCAGCCAGAGAAGGTACATACTGGTCGTATGTCACATGGCAGTGTGTTTGTGGCTCCGCGGAAGTAGGCATGTGCAGAACACACCCCGCATAGCAATATTTCGTGGAAAGGGCACACACAGGTACTCGCGGTAGCCAAAGGTATACATGGCTAGGACATACCCATATGCCAACCGACCCAAACACTATCAAGAGAAAATATGAGTGTCCCTCTACAAGTGTATGAGGCCCCATTACACTCATCACACAAGTAGGCTATCATAACACAATCTCATAGTGCACCTTCACGTGTCTATGCATGTGGCACTGTGTCCTTGTGCTCGGCTCACTACCATCAACAACATGGCATCATCACCAGCACTATGTCAGAACATCAGTGTGGTGTGGCATCATATCTATGGCATCGTGGTAGAACACATGCAAATACATAATATATAATGCATGTATGAGGATAAAAATATGGGGCTAATCAAGCATCACCTCTCATGTGGACAAGGTTGACTCGCTAATGCCAACTCAACGCCCTTGTAGGTAGCCAAGCAATGCCAGCTCAACATCCCTACAAACGGTCAGGAAATACTAACAAACCAATGCTATTGTACACAAAAATATGGGGATTAGGCTAGCACATATGGATCAAGAACCCTAATCTATCATAAGGGGAAGTAGTGAGTACTTTCCTCGAGATCGATTGAGCTAAGACCGCTCTATGCCACAACATGCATACACTGCACACTCCTCCCAAGGAACTTTGTGGCTGGTACTACCCCATCACAGATTGAGGGACTAGAGAACCAAAAGAAGAGATTCTATGAAACTAAATTTTGGCAACTCTTAATTATATATATAAATTTCAACCACACGTGGGTTGGCCCTTAATCAGGTAACAAACATATGAGCACACATAAAGGTATGGTTAATCCCACACCTAAAATACAACATATTCCCCATGGATAGGTACACAGTCTCACCATCCCATGGGCACACAAAGCAAGTAAGGGGTATTCACAACACTTAACATGTGCACTAACACAGGATGTTCACATAATAGGGAGTACCTTTTTCCAATTTCCTCTTACCAAAATAAAACCATTATCCACCTCTAATTATGCAAGATCAATACAACTTTCTAAGAACACGTACTCCCAACATCCATGTAAAGAAAATCAGATGCAGAAACGACTCTCCTAACGTCAATACCTCAGAGAAGAATGAAGATATACTTTTAATTTTTAAATTACAGTCCAATTAAGATGCACCATGAAACAGATAACAGAAAAAGAGTATTTGACAATCACACATGAACACCAGATATACGTGGGAAAACCCTTACGAGAGAAAAACCCACCACACCAAGAGAAGTCACTTTATATTACAGTAATAAAGATTACATACAAGTTTTAGACTTATCTTTCTGATGTCTGTATACAGCAGCATTCACCATGACCAAATTTGTACAAGAACTTCTGGTTATAGTCTACACGGAATAGAATTCATTTACTGATCATACAACAAACTGTCGATTCAACCAACCACCATCGAACCCCCAAGCCTCTGCAACTACAAACTATATCCATGGCGTTCCCTGACTGTCGAGCTTCCTCACAGAACCGTCACAATGAACAGACTTTCAACTGTTCAGATTCGACTTCTCCTATTGGTCCACAAGACTCCACTTAGGACGGTCAAAACGGTTAGAAGAAACCACACTGTGTTGGCATCTTGGTGAGACACTAACAGTGTCTCGCCGATGCCACATAACCTTCACATCGACATCACTAAGAGTTACCGTAGTCGTCAAGATATTCCAACGAGCTTCATATGTTACACTGAGCCACCAAAGATTCGGCGAGACTTATCGCTTTCGCCAGGAGATCATACCGAGATCCATATGTTATACCGATGCTAGTGTTCTTATCGGCTAGACAATCATCTTTCAATGAGACCATATACCGAGCTCCAAAGAGTAGTCACCAAGACTTTTGTGTATCGCCGAGACATCTTATCGAACTACAAGACTTACCCCGAAGGCTCCAACATAAAGTACTATCGGCAAGACATGTTAACTTCGCCAAGAGTTCTTATAGAACAAATATATGTTACACCGATGACCATCATTCGACAAGAGCTATACCAAAAGCATCTCATTATCAGCAAGACATTTCATTCTCGCTGAGACATCTCTTTGAAACCCTTTGTGTTACACCAATGACTAACACTTGAGCCCCCATCGGTGAGACATTTGAATGTCGCTGGGACATCTTATCGAAACCATTGTGTTATCCTGAAGACCTCAATGTGAATCCTGTCAGTGAGACTTTCATTCATCGGTAAGACTTCTTACCAATAGACCACAAGATACGCCGAAGAGTATAACATGTAACATACTGTCGGTGAGACACTTATCAATCGCTAAGAGTTCTTAGTGAACCCTTAATGCTACCCCGATGATTCCAAGTGTGTCCTTGTTGGAAAGACCTTCAAATGTCACTGGGACTTCTTCCTTAGTGTTGAAGTCACTCCGAAGCCCGATTGAATGGCCTATCGGCCAGAGGTCTCCACGCGGTAAGAGGTCACAATGATAGACTCCAAAATGTTAACCATTCGGCGAGACTCCTCCAAGGTCACAGTGACCTAAACAAGACATGGTGCTACCAATTTGCTAGTTGGCCAGAAAAGATGGAAGTCATACTGACTTGGCTCTAATGGAGGTTTTAGCCTATATTGTTTGAGGCATACATTTCCAACAATCTCCCACTTGACGAAGATCATGCAGGCACCTCCAGAGCACAAATAAAACTTACTGAAAATTATGGGCACTAAGGCCCATTGAACTGGCACACCACCTGAACTTGTCTATGCTCACTGGCTTTGTCAATGCATCTACAATATTCTCCAAAGTATCAACCTTTTCCAAACTGACCTTTCCATCCTCAACCATATCTCGTACAAAGTGGTATTGTACATCAATATGTTTCATCTTGGCATGGAAAGTAGGGTTCTTTGCCAAACAAATTGCACTCTGACTGTCACAGAAAATTGTTATTTCCCCTGCATCAAAACCAATGTTAGAACACAAACATTTCAACCATACAACTTCTTTACAAGCATGAGTAGCTACCATGTATTCAGCCTCCGTAGTGGACAAAGAGACTACAGCCTGCCGCTTGCTCATCCAACTCACTGCACCACCATTCATCATAAAAATGTATCCACTGGTGGACCTCCTACTGTCAATGTCCCCTACCCAATCAGAATCCACATAGCCTTGAATACTGAGAGTCCTCTGTGATTCAACCAAGTTCCCATGGTAACACAAAGCAAAATCTGAAGTGCCCTTCAAATATTTGAACTCTTTTTACAACATCCCAATGCGTTCTTCCTAGATTAGCCATAAATCGACTAAGTACTCGCACTGCTTGGGCAATGTCTAGCCTTGTACAGACCATTGCATACATGAGACTACCAACAACACTAGCATAGGGTACATTGGTCATGTCCTCCATCTCAGTAGGATATTTTGGATAGTCCTCAACAGATAGCTTCATTCCCTACATGACTGGAACCACTAGTTGTTTGCAATCATTCATACAAAATCTCTCAAGAACAGTCCTGATATACTCACTCTGGTTGAGCCATAGTTTTCTATTCTTCCTGTCCCTGGTTATCTCCATCCCCATAATATACCTTGCTGCACCAAGATCTTTCATTTCGAACTTAGCAGACAACTGAGACTTAAGATCAGAAATCATTAGCTTACTATTGCCTATGAATAACATATCGTCAATATAGAGAGCAATAACAAGCACTTGATCACTTTCAGCTTTATAATAGACACAATGATCAGATTTTGATCTCACAAATCCCAAAGAAAATACAAAAGTATCAAATTTCTGGTACCACATTCTAGGTGACTGCTTTAACCCATATAGAGACTTCTTTAATTTGCATACCAGTTTTTCTTTACCTTTTTCAACAAAGTGCTCAGGCTCGGACATATAGATTTCTTCTTCAAGATCACCATGAAGAAATGTTGTCTTCACATCCATCTATTCGACCTCTAAGTCATATGTTGTTGCAAGTGACAAAAGAAATCTGATAGACGCTTAGCTACAGGAGAAAAAATCTCCCCCATAATCAATTCCCTCGACCTGGGAATAACCCTTTGCAACTAGTCTTGCCTTGTACTTTTCTACACTGCCATCCAGACCAATATTTTTCTTAAATACCCATTTGCAGCCCACAAGTTTTCTACCTTCAGGCAAGGGCACCAAACTCCAAGTTTCATTTTTCTCTAATGATGCCATCTCTTCGTTCATGGCTTCCAACCAAGAGTCTGAATCAGACATTTTAAATGCCTCTTTTACAGTCCTAGGCTCATCAGTGCTAGAAATCAAAGCATAGGCACAAGTAGAATCAATCAATGAGAACCCATACCTATCTGGTTGTTTTCTATCATGGGTTGACCTCCTCAATAGTTGAGGCTAAGGTTGTTCTTCTTCTTCCGAACTTTCAGAACTACTCGAGCTCTCCTCGGAGGTACATTTTGAATTTCCAATTCCTCTTTCTCGTGTAGGAGGAATTTCAACTACATCCTTATTATTTTCAGAATTTGTCTCTGACTGCAGATCCAGGGTGGAAGGTTTCAGCTCATGAAAGATTACCCTTCTGTTGTATAGAACCTTCTCTATCAGGATTCCAAAGCTTGTATCCCTTTATGACAACACTATAGCCAATAAAAATACATTTGACAGCCTTGTTCTCCAATTTAGATCTTTTCACATTCGACACATATGCATATGCCTCACAACCAAAGACTCGAATATGTCTAAGAGGGGGCTTCTTACCAGACCATGCTTCCAAAGGTTTTTCTCAACAAGAGTAGAATTTGGAGACCAATTAATCAAGTAACATGCGTAGCAGTAGCCTCAGCCGAACTTCTCCTCCAATCCAGCACTACTAAGCATACTTCGTGCTCTCTCCATCACTGTCCTATTGAACCTTTCTACAACTCCATTCTGCTGTGGAGTATAAGGTGTAGTCTTGTGTCTTTTAATTCCATGGTCTTTACAATATCTTTCAAATTCATCAGAACATAATTCACCACCATTATCAGTCCTTAAGCATTTTATTTTTCTACCAGTTTGATTTTCAACAAGGTTCTTAAATTCCTTAAATCGACTGAACACTTCTGATTTACTTTTCAAAAAATAAACAAATGATTTTCTTGAATAATCAACAATAAACGACACATAGTATCTTGACTTAGACAAAGAAGGAACATTTACTGGACCAAACACATCCGAATGAATATAATCTAGCAAACTAGAAGATTTATGAGGACTGTCATAAAATGAAAAATAGTGCTACTTTCCATATATACAATGTTCACATAAATCAAATTCCAGATTACAATCTTCAAGCCCCTCAACCATATTTTTGTTTTTCAAGGTTTTTAAACCTTTTTCTCCTAGGTGGCCTAACCTATGATGCCAAAGCATAGTCTTCTCTGCAGGAAGTTATACTTCCATATAGTTTACATAATTAGGGATATTTCCCTCTTTACCTCCATGAGCAGCTTTCAGTGACTTTGAAGAGACACTGTTACATTGAACAGCTTGTGCATCCAGCTTGTACAGGGTACCAATTCGAGTGCCTCTAGCCAGCACTATTGAACCTCTAGTCATCTTGCAGCCATTTCCAGAGAGCATGACTTGCACTCCGATATCATTCAGCTTACTAACATACAATAGATTTCGAGCCAGACTTGGTATGTGCATAACATCATTGATCCCCTTCACTCTGCCATCAGGGAATTGGATTTTGAATCTTCCACGACCAACAATCTCCAAATTTGAATCACTTGCTAAGTACACCTTTCCACCATCATATTCTTCATACTTCATGAACCATTCTCTATGAGATGTCATGTGGAAAAATGCTCTAGAATCAATCAGCCAGACATCATCTGATGCCTGTGTAGCCAAGGCTGTAATGAAGGCATCTGCATCACTATGAGAAGAGTCATTATCGGAAGAATACTTCTTCTTCTTCTTCTTCTCCTCTTTACAATCCTTTTGGACATGACCAGGTTGCCCACAGTTCTAGCATTTCACCTTGGAATTCTTGCCAGGAGACTTTGATCTCCCCTCTTATTTTGATTTAGACTTCTTGTCCTTCTTCTTGCCTTTCTCTTTCGGTCTTCCTCTGATAGCAAGAGCTTCCTTCGCCATCTCAGAAGATTTCCTTCTCATCTCTTTTGATAGCAAAGAACCAACAACATCTTCCATCTTGAAATTGGATGTTGTACTCCCAATAGCCATCACTAGATGATCCCATGAGTCTGGAAAAGAACATAGTAGAAGCATACAACGATCCTCTTCATCAATTTTTACACCAACAGATGTCAATTGAGCAATCAACATATTAAATGTGTTCAAATGATCAGCTACAGACCCTCCTTCCTGCATTCTCAAAGAATACAACTTCTTCCTTAGGAACAGTTTATTCACCAAGGACTTCCCCTAATAAATAGACGCCAGTCTCTTCCATAAAGAAGAGGCAGTCTTCTCCTCATTCACATTTAGAAGAACTGAGTCTGCCAAACAGAGCCTTATCAGCCCCTTAGACTTCCTATCTGCAAGGTCTCAATCCTCTTGCTTCATGCCTATAGGTTTAGTTCCAGACACTGCAAGCCACATATCACGATCAACTAGAAGACCCTCCATCTTGAGTTTCCACAACTCAAAGTTACTTCCATTGAATTCCTCTATTTCAAGCTTACCAGACGTGCTAGCCATCTCAACCTGTAATCAGAAATAACAAACTCTACAAGACTTCCACTGAACAGAATTGACACAAAAAACCCAACATACCCACAAGGATAACACAATTGGCCAGGCTCTGATACCACTTGTAAGGAAAATCAGATGCGGAAATGACTCTCCTAACATCAATACCTCAGAGAAGAATGCAGATATACTTTTAATTTTTAAATTACAGTCCAATTAAGATGCACCATGAAACAGATAACATAAACAGAGTATTTGACAATCACACATGAACACCAGATATATGTGGGAAAACCCTTACAGGAGAAAAACCCACCACACCAAGAGAAGTCACTTTATATTACAGTAATAAAGATTACATACAAGTTTCAGACTTATCTTTCTGATGTCTATATACAACAGCATTCACCATGAACAAACTTGTACAGGAACTTCTAGTTATAGTCTACACAGAATAGAATTCATTTACTGATCATACAACAAACTGTCGATTCAACCAACCACCATCGAACCCCCAAGCGTCTATAACTACAAACTATATCCATGGTGTTCCCTGACTGTCGAACTTCCTCACAGAACCGTCACAATGAATAGACTTCCAACTATTCAGATTCGGCTTCTCCTATTGGTCCACAAGACTCCACATAGGACGGTCAAAATAGTCAGAAGAAACCACACTATGTTGGCATCTCAGTGAGACACTAACAGTGTCTCACCGATGCCACATAACCTTCACATCGACATCACCAAGAGTTACCGTAGTCATCAAGATATTCCAACGAGCTTCATATGTTACACTGAGCCACCAAAGATTCGGCGAGACTTATCACTTTCACCAGGAGATCATACCGAGATCCATATGTTATACCGATGCTAGTGTTCTTATCGGCCAGACAATCATCTTTCACTAAGACCATATACCAAGCTCCAAAGAGTAGTTGCCAAGACTTTTTTCTATCGCCGAGAGATCTTATCGAACTCCAAGACTTACCCCGAGGCTCCAACATAAAGTACTGTCGGCAAGACATGTTAACTTTGCCAAGAGTTCTTATCGAACAAATATATGTTACACCGATGACCATCATTCGACAAGACCTATACCGAAAGCATCTCATTATTGACAAGACATTTCATTCTCACTGAGACATCTCTTCGAAACCCTTTGTGTTACACCGATGACTAACACTTGAGCCCCCATCGGTGAGACATTTCAATGTCACTGGGACATCTTATCGAAACCATTGTGCTATCCCGAAGACCTCAATGCAAATCATGTCGGTGAGACTTTCATTCATCGGTAAGACTTCTTACCGATAGACCACAAGATACGCCGAAGAGTATAACATGTAACATATTGTCGGTGAGACACTTATCAATCACTAAGAGTTCTTAGCGAACCCTTAATGCTACCCCGATGATTCCAAGTGTGTCCTTGTCGACAAGACCTTCAAATGTCGCTCAGACTTCTTCCTGAGTGTTGAAGTCACTCTGAAGCCACCAGTTGTTGTGAGTCTCCCCGAAGCCTGATTGAATGGCCTGTCGGCCAGAGGTCTCCACGCGGTAAGAGGTCGCAATGATAGATTCTTTTCACAGCGATAGACTCCAAAATGTTAACCATTTGGCGAGACTCCTACAAGGTCACAACAACCTGAACAATACATGGTGCTACCAATCTGCTAGTCGGCCAGACAAGATAGATGTCATACTGACTTGGCTCTAATGGAGGTTTCAGCCTGTATTGTTTGAGGCATACATTTCCAACAATCCATACAATACATCATAGTGCTACATGGAGTAAATTAGCAATGCCATAATAACTCTCACATTCACATTCACTATTATTAAGTGGTAAATCACCTTACTACACACATATGTTAACCACATTTATTTCCTATACACAGTGCAATATTATTACAATGTTTACTCAAGACAAGGTATGCAACATTATCATTTCAACATACATTTAACATTTTGTATTTATCATTAACATGCCAATGGTTTCACTATTCCCTTTTTCTCTAAACTTTTACTTAATGCAGAATGATTTCTTATTCAAATTCATACATGTTTCATAATTATGAATGCAACTTGGGGACTTGGGTCCTTTACTAAAGTTTGATCTAATAAAAAAAAACTTCATGAATGCATAAACATTTGCTCATAAGAGACAAGCATACCATGGATTTCAATACACCAAACATTCAAAGATAGGCATTTTCGTTAAACCAATGAGAAGAGAGAGATTTACAATTCTAACATAGGCACGAATGCAAACATGGTCTTATCATCACACAAACACTTCCACACAAATGCATCAATTATGCGAGAGCATGCAATAATTTCTATGAGCTAACAACATGATCATTCATTTTCTATTACCATATTTATAATCTCAATACAATATAACATGTAAAAGCAACTCCAAAACCACATAGGATCAATCAAGCAATCATTAACACAAGGAGGTAAAGTACAAGAAGACATGCGCCAAAAACTTGCATGGTGATGAAAAACAACAAGAATTAAGAAGAGAATACATACAAAAGGAACTTCTTGGAAAGCTTGAGGGTCTAACTAACCCTCACAAAAGCATTCTTCAACAAGACATGCAAGGGGCAAGAAACAACAACACTTATTTCCATCCACCACACACAACACCCAAGAAAGTATCAACCATAAGTAGGGATCCTAGTGCTGCAACATGGACTCCACCTCTATCTCTGCCTCTGGCTTTGCCCCTAGGAGGCATCCTAAAGGAAACAAGGAACACATCAAATAGATCATCACAAGGATGGTCTATACACCATACTAAGGCATGAACATTAATCAACAAGACTATGAAAAACAATATAACAAGCTCATGCCACACACACAAAACACAACATAACATAGAAGGCTCAAGTACGCCAGAGCTCCCAGTGTGTGAACATGGGCTCTGATACCAAATGTAACATCCCGTTGCGCAACCTTGAATGGTAAGAGCCAAAAGAGGACAAGATACTTTCTTCTTCTTTTTTAAACATAAAGAATAACTTACGCATAAAGTGGTTGCCAATATGATATATCGACAACAAACATGGCCAAACATGGCTAAATGCAAAACCCAAAAGAGAGGACTAGTTTACCCTCCCAAGAAAATCCGATCTGGAACAAACAGGATAGCTCTAGAAATTTTTGCTTCGGTGCTCCAAAATTATCTGCACAGGTGCTCCAAAATTATCTTTGACAGTGCTCCAGAAATCTCTACACTAGAACTTTTTGTGCCGGTGCTCTGGAAATCTCAGTTGTAACATCATAGAACACATACAAAAAGTTTTGATGCACCAAAATATTAACAACACAGAGCAACAACAGAAAGTGGTGATGCGTCGAAACTTTAGCAACAACAACACAGAGCAACAAGTAGAAAGCAGCAATGCACCAGAACTATAGCAGACTATTGCATGAAGGAAATACACAGCCAAAGCTCTGATTTTTGCATGAATTTTTTTAAAAGAAATGTCAAAATAATCATCATAGTACAAGCGATTCTGATACCAACACTAGAACCCGTAAGACAAATATTAAACATCACATTTCTTCTCATTAATTTATGATTACATCTTCTCTCTCAAGAGAGTACAATATACATGAAAAAGATTAACACGAGTACAATGGCATAGCTATGAATAAGATACATCAATTGATAAGATAAGTACAAGAGAGATCAGCTCCAACTGGTGCTCCAATAACCTTCACACCAGTCCCCAATAGCAGTGGAAATGCCTCCCTACCACGTGGACTCAAAAGATACCACCCCACCATGCTCGGAGGTAGTCACAAGGCCCAAACAGAAATAACAAGGCGAGGGAAACATAAGACCAACACTCACATTAGACACAGAGCAAACATGGAATACAATGCATAAAAGCCAATATTACAACATGAAGATGCTCATACAATAACATCTTGGGTACTACTCATGAATCCTAAGGTATAAGGTACTAGAGTACTGATCGGATGGAGTGTCATCATGTGTGCTCGAAGGAGTGGCACCACATGGAAACAAGTACACCTCTCATACAAATGAGGAGACTCAATCATGCCCATATCAACGCCCTACAGATGAATAGGCCTTCTCTTTTAACCAAATGAGGAATCCGTAACAAATATGAAACAAAGAAAAAGCCACTAAAATCCATCATTAAAACCATTTAACACAGCCAAGCAACATTGTTGTGAAATCATTTAAATAGTTGATCTCATACACTCACAAGTAGATCAAATACATTCAAGCATTCACCATTAACTTCATAAGAAAAAACCAATTATATAATCAATATTACCTCATTAAATCATCTCCCAAAACCACTTTTAAAAAAAAAAAAAACTACTAAGTAACGGAGGCACAAAACATAGGTTCCAGTTGCAGCTGAAAGGAATGAAAAGAGGGCAGAAAAATTTCATAAAAATTCAAAGTGCCCAGATTAAAAATATAAGTTTGACTTAGTTTAGATTTTGATGTTTCCAGTTGGATTCCACCTTTGGTTTCCAAGTTTATGAAAAAAAGCAAGGTGTTGTTCTGAAAAACGTCATTTTTAGCCAAGTTGGGCAAACACATGAAAAATGAAAGTGTCCGGATTAAAAATCGGACAATGTCCCAGTTGAGATATGGGCGTTTTTACATGGAATCCAATTTTATTTTGCATTTTAAATAGGCAGTTAAAGAGTAGCAAAAAAAATATTTTTTTAACAAGTAGGCTCAAATTTTACCAAAAATGAAAGTGTCCATAATTGAAATCTGATAAAGACCCAGTTGAGATATGGGCATTTCTACATGGATTCCATCTTTATTTTGCATTTTTAGCAGGAGTTAATGAGCAGCAACGTAAAAACATTTTTTTTTTTTACAAGTTGGGCAAAAACTTTTAAAAAAAAGAATTAAAAATGCCCAGAAATCTATTTTTCTAGCAACCTATTTTAGATTTAACTATTTCTAAATGAATTCCATCTTTGTTTCATAGTTTAGGACAAGAGAATGGATCTATTTTGGAACAAACATTGACAATGAAACAAGCTAGAAATGCACAATCAAGTCTGCCATAAAGAAAACTACAGGGTGGCCAATCAAATCCAAAACAAACATTACCCATCCCCAAAATATTCACAAAATAGAATAGAAGAATAAACGTATCATAAGGAAATGCAAAGCTTACCATTCCCAAGCTAAATCACATTCAATACCACCAAAAATTCAATGGATTCAAGAACTATAGAAAAATACCTCAATGTTGCCCCAAAACATAAATGAAAGAATGCTCTATGTGGAAGGCACGACCGGATTCCAAAATAGGAAAGCAAGGAGGAAATGTCATGCCGAATTCAAGAATCCAATACCCATAAATTTCTTCTTGGAAAAACTCCATGTTCCTTCCCAAACTCAGCTACCCAAATCGTGGGGTTTTCTCCTCTTTCCCCAAACAGAAATTTTCTTCTCCAAAAAGATGACTCTCCCTAAAAAAAAAATGAATATAAGTATATATATCAAAGACAAGGCCACCCCTTTTTTTTCCTTTTAAATAAACTCCTCAACATAATAAAATGAAATAATTTTTTTTATTAAATAAGCTATTAATGCTCTCCAAAGCAATTAATTAAAATCACAAAATATACAATATTCTTTATTTCATATAAAAATAATAATTTAAATTCAAACATTAAAATACACAAAGCCCCCAAATAAAATTTAAATAAGACTATGAGAGCTCACAAAATAAATTAATAAAATTATTTAAAAATTTCCAAATGAAATATATCATTATCTCGAATGATAAAAAAAAATCATTTAAAATAACATATTTAAAATCTCATGGATATAACCATTCAAATCTCCCATCAATAAAACACTATAAAATCCCATATATGAAATCACGAAAAAGATGTCAAAGAAACCACATCATAACACCAACAACCAAAATAAATAGTCACGTAACGGATTAATGGAAACCATAACAAAATACCTCAACAAGACATACTGGTAAACCACATACGATTGAAAGGTGCTTCAGACATTATCGTTAGGTAATTGGACGGTAAGACAACATAGAAACACTACACTAATAAGGTACAGTTGAAAAGGTAGGGGATGTTTGGCCTATGACTACCTCTAGTAACCACCATCAGGGAATATGAGTATGCTCAGGCTTGTGGATCTAGGCGGAGTCGATACTTAGTACCTGCACCACTCCAATTACATGTCAAAGTATATATTCATATAACATATATGATATAGTCAAAGCAACATCAATCATCAGGAAGAGGGTCATGATATTGAAAGCCTCTCAAATATGAGTGTTATGACATCATCCCTTTCCTATCCATAATCGTACATAAGCAATGATAACAGTATATAAACATATAATCATGTAATTCAGAATAATAACTAATCATCAATGTCTAATCTCATTATAACAACATTTAACAGTTAGAATACCAAACCAAAATAAAAATGATATCTTACCCAGACTGGAGTTAGAGAGGTGTTACACAAGCTTTCTTCTATCCACTTGCTTTACTCTATTTGTTAGGGATACAAGCCAATTTTTATTATGGTAGATTATAGTGAGAAATCATCTCCTACATAGTTTCTTTCATATTCATTTCTAGGCTACCCCATCCCTTCTATGTAGCCACTCTAATGTCTAATTAAACTAGTGATATAGAGTATGCACATGGATCAGAGGACCTGAGGATCTCTAACTAAGTAGTTCATCATTCATACGAGGGGTACATTAAATTATCAACCAGAGAGTCATGAAAATTCAGATAGTGTTGGAAAATTATATGCATTCATAGATTCTAGACATCCTACATCAATTAAGTATAGGAAAATAAACATGTGCAAATATAGTAAAAGCTATAAACTAGAATAAACTACTAATTCACAAAAAAGGTGAAAAAATGTAAACAAATACCTTCTGCTATGGGTATCTAATGTTGAAGACTGTAATTGTTAACTATTAAACTATAGTGTCCTAACCTAGCTAATTTCTTTGGAGTATGAAACAAAACATTAAGCTACAAAATCCAACTCATGAATTGCATGTTCACATGCATTTAAAATCATATAACTGAAAACAACCAATTGAATTCACAATACATTATCTACTTTAACAACTAAAACTAAATTGGTTCAACAGTACCTCAAGCGGCCCTTGCTTGAGCTACTGCTTCCATAGGATTTTATCAAACACTCACTTACTCAGAAAATCATGATATCAAAGTAATTCTCTTTATTGCATCCTAACATCAAAATTCTACACAAAATCTAACAAGAATTTGTTAAAGATATTTGTTCAAATAACGCAAATTCTATTTATAACACGAATGCTAAACTAATTCTATAGTAATACTAGTAACTAGATCTCCTCCTTGACAAAAGATCTTGCTATATAGGGTCTGTGAGGAGTTTCATTATTCATGGACTAAAAACAAACTTATAAAATAAATGTCAACTCTTCATCAAGGATAGGAAGGGGACTTAGTTTTGAAACAATAAATAATAAATGCTTGAAATAGGAGTAGAAAAACCAAATATGAACTATACGTATAAAAAATTAACTGCTCATAACAGAAACACATTCAAAAGAATAGTTTTGTCATAACTCAACCCCATTGCAATTAGACTCCTTCTCCTTGTCTCATTGGCAGGTAAGATCAATATT
Organism: Sequoia sempervirens; assembly: GCA_007258455.2. NCBI lineage: Eukaryota > Viridiplantae > Streptophyta > Pinopsida > Cupressales > Cupressaceae > Sequoia > Sequoia sempervirens. The sequence continues at coordinate 56,104 of VDFB02068721.1, forward strand.
AGGTGAATCAAAAACTGATCGGTAAATGATTACCTTTGTTTCCTCTAAAAGTGTCGTGCCTCGTTTAGTTGACTTTCTCCTCTACAACAATTTGCAATCCTTATGCCACAAGATGAGAAACCTATTTTTGCGGGTTGAAAATTCTTCTTGTTGCAAGTGTTAGTCTTATTCCTAAGGCATTCTCATTTTTAACAATTTTGGCAGAATTCTTGGCATGGTGGCACTCCCATTGGGTACTTATAATAATCATCGCACGGAGGCAGAGGTTGCATTCATGAGTGTCAGATATGCTATTAGCAAGGGGTTTTCCAAATTTTGGGTGGAAAGTGATTCTATGAATATAATAAAATATTTGTGTGGTACTCATCCCCCGAGTTGGAACGTGGATCGGCTAATTAAGGATATAGTAATGATGTTGCAATCTTGTGATGAGACTTGTGTCTCTCACATTTATCAGGAAGGAAACTCTCTTGTCGATTTTTTTCCAATTTTCCTATCAGCCTTAGTGAATTTTGCTCATGGGGGGAAGGGTCGATCATTCCTGAGGATGCTAGAAACATTTTAAGAAATGATGGAGTTGGATAAGTTGTTGTGGCTTTTATGGCCTTGTACTTATTCCCATTTGGCACGCTTTTTGGGTGTTTTATGGGCTGTGTGCTTTTTTCTGGATAGCTTTCACCAGGGTTTTGTGTGTTCTATCTAGGCTACCATGGGTGGTGATAGAAGCAAAGTTGAGCCACATTCATGTGGTGATATTTAGAGGAAGAAGAAGCTAGAAGCTATGGAACATTCTTCATCATGGAAATTTCACTCCATTTCTGAAGAGATTACATGGTCATGACCCTAATGCCTTGGCCAAGTTTGTCTCGCTTTGGCATAACCGCAAGCTGGTGTTAAAAGGGATGGAGGTGTAGGTGAATGAAGACCTTATTGCCACCATTACTGGCATGCCAACTGTGGGAAGGAAATTTTTTAAAGATAAAAAGAGTAATGAAGAAGCGATGACCCAATTTTTTAAGGATGATGAGCCGAAGAATTTGGTCAAGTTGGAGAACTGGGGCTATGATAGAACCTCCCTCAAGAAAATTTGGGTTAGGGTTGCGGAGGTGATGATACATTACGTGATGCTAGAAGGGAGATTTAAGGCTCTGCTTGGTCACCACTTCACTCTCTTGAATCACTTCAGGCATGGTTTATTTATTTCTTTTCCCTTTTTCAGTTTGTCTTCTTTGGAATCCTCGGTGTATGCTCATCTGAAGAATAGGAGGGCCTTTGTCCTCCATGAAGGGATTATTTTGCTTATTATGGAGCATGTCCAATCTTTAACCCCAGTTCAGACCATCAAAGGAAAGGAAGAGGTTTTTGATGCTTTATCAAGGTTGTCGGATTCAAAATCCTCGTTGGAGGAGGAGGATGAATGGGATGAGTATGAGGAAGTTGCTTGACATGCGACCGTGGCTTCATCTTCCAAGAAAAGGAAGGTGGTGGGTTCTAAGAGTAATAGGGTGCCTAAGAGGCTGGCCTCTTCTGGGAGTGATGACATGGAGGTTGGGTTGGATGGGTCCTCTCCCAAGGATGCGAAATTGGCTATTGGTAAAGGTGTTGTTGGTGGGGCTCTTGAGGTTGGGGCCCAGGTCAATATTGGGTCGGTTGAGAAACTGAGAAGATTGTTGAAGAGATTGGCCAATTTCAAGAAGAAGGCTTCTATTGTTATAGCCATAGACCCTAAGGAGATTGAGGAAGGTAAGGTTCCTACGAATAAAATGGTGATAGTGGAGGATTCTCCAGTTCATGACATGTCGAAGGTGTCCCTTGTGAAGGAGGTTGAGGATCTGAATGTGGAGGAGGAGGAAAAGAAAAATGTTAATCCACCCTTGAAGATTGATCCTTCATCGGAGGATTTTTCGTACCTGGATGAGGATGATACTTATATGTTTTGCTTCTTGGACATCACAAGGGCTAGGGCTATGGGCACCTTCAAACTAGCCAAATGGACTGTCCAAGAATTTAATAAAATTAATATTAAGATAAGAGGCTTAAAGGTGAATATGGAGAATTCTCAGAAGGCCTTTGTGTCTGACATCCTCATTGATTGATTGGTGGAACTAGAAGGTTCGTTTAATGATTTCAAGGCTTTGTGTGATGAAAAAATGTAGGCCCTTAAGGCCAAGGTTGTCGATATTAATGGGGATATCAAAAAAATGTTGCAAGTTAGCCATACCTCAGTTAAGAATAGTGTTGAAGCCTTGGAAATTATTTTTAAGAAAATTGGGCAGCTCAGAGAAGATTAGGTTTTCTTCTTGAAGATCATGGAGAAAGAGAAAATGGCTAAGGGTAAGGGTAAAAAAACTGTGAAGGATGATGACAAGGTTCCTATTGGTAGAGGATCGATTGAATGGAAGAAAGCGTTCGATGCTGAAAAGAAGGAACTGCTAGATATGGTTGAAAAACATAAAAACCAATAGATTGAGGTGGCCAAAACTCTGAGTGGCCTTAACTAGTTTTTTGTTTCTTTATGTTTCTTTTTGGTGGATGTCTTTTGTTTTTTGTTTTGCTGGTGGGTGCCGCTAGTTGTTGATTGTCTTATTATATTCTAGCACCCGTGGTGGTTGGGTTTTTGGCTGTTGGGTTGTTGCTGGTAGACTTTTGATTACTTTTTGGAGCAACATTTTGTATTTGATGTAAAAAAAATTGGATCCCTTCAAAACTTGTTTTTCCCTTTTAATCAAAAAAATCATAATTTAAACATAAAATCCTATTAAATTTCATAAACATTCATGAATTCATACATACACATATAAACATAACATTTTTCCATTTCCACATGCTTAAGATTGCTTAAAATTATATAAAAGGTATAAAAGGTTTTAGCAATGTCTTGAAACTTAGCAAAAAGATATGATGAAAAGAATGAAACCGTAAAAGGAAAACTAGCCAATTATAGATCCCATCAACTTCAACCAACTTAACTCTTACCTCTACCATTCCATAGGCTATCACTTGTATCCTCCTCATTACCACACATTTTAACCAAACATGAAGAGTATAGGATATGTGATGTGAATGACTTATGTTCTAAGGAACCTACCATGATGCCTTGTTTTCCATATCTATTATAGGATAACATGTTTATTTGGCTTTGTGAGATCCTAAATATACTTAGCATTCAACATCCACCTCACTCTTTCATTTCTACCATCACACACATTTTACCCATTTCATATCATATAGCCCAACCTTTCACACCTTATTTTATATTATACCACCTCCATCCATATTTCATCCTAGATACACATATCCTTACAAGAAACCTTTCAATCTACACATTATTGACAAAATCTCTTCTCCATTACTACTACACACCTCAAGTTCCCACTTCATGTCCTATAGCCAAACCCTAGAATCCTCCTAATTTACCCTATATTCCAGTTACCTCTCCTAATCCCATCCCATTAACCTTTAATATTTCACCCTATTCTCCATTATCTCATTGTATCTCATCCCATTAATCTCTACTAGTCCATAATATATTCTATTATCCCCTTCTATATACATCCTATTACTATCTCTTATTTCACCCTATGTTCCATTATCCCCTCTTGGTCTCGTCCTATTATCTTCTCCTAATTCGGTCTATGTTCCTTTATTCCCGCCTAATCCCATCACATTAACACCCAATAGTTCACCTTATGTTTCATGATCCCCTCCTAACCCATCCCACTAATCTCTTCTAGTCCATCCTATGCTACATTATCCCTTTCTACTCCCATCCCATTGTACCTAGAACTCTTATTTCACCCTCATTTCCATTATTCCCTCTTGGTCTTTCCCCTTTATCCCTTCTACATTATACCACCTCCCTCCACATTTTATGATATAAATATACTCTTAGAAGAAGCCTTTCCTTTCACTCATTATTGACCAACTTTATTCTCTATTACTACTACACACCTCAAGAGCCCACTTAATGTCCTATAATCAAACCCTAGAACCCTCCTGATTCACCCTAATTTTTGTTATTCCATCCTAATCCAATCCCATTAACCTCTAATATTTCACCCCATGTTCTATTATCATGTCTTGGAATGTCCCATTAGTATCTACCAATCCATCCTTTGTTTTATTATTCCCTTTTGGTCTTGTCCTATTATCTTCTCCTAATTCACCCTATGTTAATTTGTTTCCTCCTAATCCTATCACTTGAACATCTAATATTTTATCCTATTTTATATGATCCCCTCCTCACCCATCCCACTAATCTCTACTAGTCCATCCTATGTTCCATTAGCCCCATTTACTCCATCCAATTGTACCATCTCTTATTTCAGCCTACGTTATGTTATCCCCTCTTGATCTTGTCCATTTATCCCTTTTATATTATACCACTTCCATCCATATTTCATCCTATGCACATACACTTACAAGAAACCTTTCATTCTATTCATTATTGACCAAATATCTTCTCCATTACTATACACAACTCAAGTCTCCACCTTATGTACAATAGTCAAACCCTAGACACTTCCTAATTCACCCTATGTTCCATTATTCCCTCCTAATCCCATCCCATTAGCTTCTAATAGTTCACCCTATATTTTATTATCCCATCATATCCCATCCCATTAATATCTACCAAATCATCCTATGTTCCATTATCCACTTCTATTATCATTCCATTACTTTCTTATTCACCCTATGTTCCTTTACTCCCTCTTAACCTCATCCCAACAATATCTAATAGATCACCTATTTTCCATGATCCCCTCTTGGCTCATCCCACTAATCTCTACTAGTCCATCATATGTTTCATTATCCCCTTCTACTAATGAAGATGAAATCATCAATTGAATTTTACCATATTTCAAATATAGTTGAACTAGGTATTCTAGATGCATTATTTAATAAAAAAAATAGTTTATAGTATTTTTATATCATTTATTGAATTAATGACTACTAAATGTATAATCCAATGTAAGGCATGTTTACACAATTATTACGAATGAAGATAATAAAGAAGGAATAAATTATTATTTGTGTCATTATGTTGAGGAAAAAAATTAAATTGGGAACCCCTATCATAGATGGAGAAGAAATTGGGTATCCTATAGGATCAATGGTTATTACTAGAACTTTTCTTAGAAGGTATCTAATGAATAAGTCTAATATTTGGTTGTTTGAGGACTTTGACACACAAAAAAAATATTCATTATTCTAACCTTATGGCATCAAATGTTCAATTGATCAAATATGGGGGTAGAAAATTGAATAAGAACTTATGGAAAGTTCGTGAGTTTTTCCATAAAGCAATAATCAACATCATAAAGAGTAGATAAAATATGCATGGTTCATTGGAATGAATTGGTGGAATGGCACAAAGGTTGTGCATAGTTTGTAAGTATGTCATGCACTTTTTAATTTATTTGATTTCAGTGTGTTATGCACTTCTTAATCTAGGTTTTTATTTTGAATATGTTGTGCACTTATTAATTTATTTGATTTAAGTATGTTATATAATTCTTAATACATGAATTCTATTTGAGCATGTTATTGAATTTTTAATATGTAGGTTAGTGGTGCCAAACAAGCTTCCACATTCTTGTGGTTGGTGTTGTTAGTAGAGAATTTTATATTCTTGAAGAAAAGATAATATTTTAATTTGATTGGTTGATTGGATCCCTAAGTGTCTTGGTTTTTCTAGTTGATCTAATGATTTTTGTTTGATATTCTTCTATCTCATCTCTATGTGAAATGAAACATCACAAAATTTCCAAGGTTATTTGGCCCCCTCTTTAAAATATATCTAAATAGTTTTGAGAATGTCTTATTACATGTACATATCAATAGATTTCACAATCTTGTGTGAATTTGGTCTCAATATTATACCCTTTAATTATCCCCATATACACACATCCTCATGTATTTATATGTGCCTTATCCATTTGCCACACTAGGTATGCCATTGTTAAAGTTTCAATGCATTATCAAGGTTCATTCTTACAAGATATACACATATCCCATAATCAATCTTACTAAAGGCCATATGTCTTCAAGACCATACAAGAATGGATATAAGTTTTTAAAGAGAGTTTCAAGAAGTCCATGGTTGTGACAATGATATTGGACTATTATTAGGCCATTTGAGAGCTCATAAGCTGTCAAATATTCATGAAAAAAGAGATTGGAAGTTGCCTTATGGAGTTTGGAGAGATGACCAAGGGTTTGAAAGGAAATATAAACATTGGGTTGGGTGGGAGATTCTATGAGATACCTTGTTTTGTTCCACAAGTGTGTCAATCCCTTAGGGCTTATAGTTCGAACAAGGTCTTTTAAGAGTCCTGAGAGAAAAAAACTACCAATCTATGATGGTATAGTTCTTGGAGTTTGTGGGGCCTATGAAATTTTTCTAGTTCTAAAACTGGATATGAGGTCACTTAAAAATAACATCTCTTTATTTTTTTCAAATCCACACCATTTGACTATGATAAAGGTCAAACACATTCTTGCAAAAATAATCATTTCAGAGAAATTTAAAGGTGTCAATATGCATATTTTCTATTCTACATGTCATAAGATTGAATAAAATACCCTAAAATATTAGGATGGGTAGGTGAATTATAGGGGATATCCCATTTTGTTCCCCATGTGTGTCGATCTCTTTGGGCTACAAAGTTCTAGCAAGGTCTCTTAAGAGCCCTAAGAGCAAAAAGCTACCAATAAATGATGGGGTAGTTCTTAGAGTTTATGGGGCCTATGAACATTTTTTCGAGAAATATAAGTGGATGTGGAATACCTCCAAATAACCTCTCTCAACTTTCATCAACTCCACATCATTTTATTGTGGCAAATATCAAACACATTTTTACAAAAAGTGTTAGTTGAGAGAAATGTAAAGGTTCCAATAGGCATATTTTTTGTTTTACGTATCATAGAACTAAATAAACTACACCAAAACATAGAGGTTGGTCAGTGGATTCTAGATGAGGTCCCATTTCATTCCCAAAGTTTGTCGATCCATCTAGCCTACTTGGTTCTAGAAAGGTCTCTTAAGAGATATGAGAGAAAAAAATATCCAATCTATGATGGGGAAGTTATAAAAAATCATGGGGCTTATAAATGTTTCATTTAGACCTACAAGTGGATGTGGGTTCCCTCCAAAATAACTTCTCTTATTTTTCATTAACTCCACATTGTTTGACCATGGAAAGATTAAAATGATTCTTGTTAAAAGTGTCATTTGAGAGTAGTGTAAAGGTGCCAAGAGACATATTTTTATTTATACACCTTATGAGGCAAAACCAACTACACCAAAATTTTAAGGTGGGTGGGTGAATTCTAGGGGAGGAACCATTTCATTCCTTACGTGTGTTGATCCCTCTGACATATACAGTTTTGAAAAGGTCTCTTAAGAGCCCTAAGAATAAAAAAAATCAAACTATGAATGAGTATTTATCAGAGTTCATGTGGCCTACAAATATTTCATCTATACCTAAAATTGAATGTGGGGTCCCTCCCAAATAACCTCTCTTCTTTTATTTTCAACTCCACACCGTTTGATTGGGGTAAGATCAAATTTATTCTTGTAAAAGATAGCATTTAAGAGTAGTGTAAAGGTGCCAAGAGACATATTTTTTGTTCTATGTTTCATTGATATTGTTGAAAAGGGGGATTCGCTCCTCACGAGTTCTCTTTATTCAGAGAGCCTCACGGAGTGAACTGCCCTAAACTACCTCAAGGAACAATGAAAAAGTTTTAGAATCGGAAAGAGCGGGTCACAGAGATTCTCTGGACAGACTGAGAATCTCTCGACCAAAGGACATCAGCACAGAATACAGACGACAGCGTGATGTGTTGACATCTCAGAGGTGTGTTGGCATCTTATACGAACTAGAAAGTGATTTTATCTCAAAAAATTGCTAAGTGACGACTTACACTTTGATTACTAAGAACTTCTAGAATGCAAGAAAGCAACATGAAGTAATAAGACTGAAATGAAGTGAAATAGAGAGGATAAAGATAAGGATAAGAAAGAAAATACTTACAACCATGCAAGTGATGAAGCTTCTAACCTGTGAATGTCTTCAATACCTGCACACAAGAGGGAGAGAGAAATTTTTGGGGCTGTATAGGGGTTTTCCTCAGTCAAACCCCCATTTTGGTGTTCCCACCTCCATGAAAAGCTAGATATATAGAGAGAAAAGTAGAAATGAAGTAAAGAGTGCTAAAACACTAAAAAATAGTGTTATGCTACTCAACCAAGTAATAAAGGAGAGAAGTGAAATCTTACCACCTCAACCAAGAGTGCTCAAGGCTAATGGGGAAGAAAATGAGAGGAAATAAAGCCTCTACTACAATGGTGTTTTGTTCCACACTTTCTCTACTGAAGTGATGGAGTGTTGATG
>VDFB02068722.1:0-40276 GCA_007258455.2 Sequoia sempervirens
CACTAGGCAAATTGAAAAAACCATGAAATATAGAGATTTTCAAGGATTTAAATATTTTATCATGCACCCTCCAATAGATAAACTTTTAAAGACACAATAAACTAATTGAATCAAAGCTACTTTGATCACATACACAAGTATAGATTGATTACATGAGTACAAAAGTGGATTTAAGCTAAACGAAACAACATTTTTAAATATATGCATTATCAATTGCATACAAAACTCATAGATAATTCATGGCATCAAAACAAATTTTAAAGCTAAAAGTATTGTTCTACAACTCAGAGGAGCCTAATATAGGCCCTCGATGAAGATGTAGCTATGGTATTTTCCTGTGTGTCAATGACACTACATCTGAGAGGTCTGCTTGTGATTTATATTTCTCCTCTACCATGGCTTCTACCTCTACCTCTATCAAAAATCTACAAGTGAACATCCCACAACACCAGCAATTCCATGTAATGTCCCCTTTTTAGCGAGCATCAAAGTTTGGTGGTTTAACTTATCATTGGGTCCTTGTAGGCTAATAATGGTGATTAGAGGGCCCCGTTTTGGAGACATCTGGTTCTTCAGTTGGCAGCTTGCAGTGTTTGTCAGCTCCAGATCCTTGGCATATTTAGAGGCTATGATATTTAGGGGTTTTTGGCTTCATTTATATGTACTTACTATTTATAATAAGTCAATGGAATGTTAGGGGTGAACCTTACTATTTTTAGTAAGGCACCCTGGTGAGCAAAGAACTCAGTGGGCTTCTTCCAGGTGTTGACGGAATTGATTTATGAGGGTTATTAATGGAGTTATGGTATTTAATTATTAAAGTTGTACTTTAATAATAATTAATTAGTTATAAAGGTGCACACCATTAAATGTTTAATTGACCTTATTAAAGGGGTATTTAATATTATAAAGTTAAATTATAAAAGCACTAGATTTGGGCACCCAATGAGGAATAATATAAAGTGCAAAAGCAAATGAGTTATATTATATTTAATGATTGAATATACATGGGAAATCGTGCCATTTGGAGAAGGAGGTATATAAAGGCTTTTTGAAAAGCATTTCATTCATTCTTGATCATTTTTTTCAACACTTGGCTTTGTTTCTTTGGCATTTGGAGGTGGAAACAAAGGTTTTCAGCTGCAATCGATCTTGCAGACCGTAGCTCTCTCAGATTGTGCTTCCTATAGGTGTGAGATATCACCCAAGGGTTGCAGTCGTCCGGTTGCTTTAATCCAAAAGTCACATTGTGCATAACAAAAGAGACTATCTCAGAAGATTCAAGGGTTTTGAAGATATTATCACTTGAAGATCAGGGGTTTATCTCCTGTGAAGGAATTATTGTTGAATTGCACTCCTTACAGCCACATAGGAATCATTATAGAGGTCATACTGCTAGGGTTGTACCAGTCTCATAAGCTGGGCGTTTGACTTATAGGCTGAAACGCCTAGTTTTGGAGCAGCATATGTCCTTCAATAGGGGCGACCAGACATTTGCAATCAGTCCTATGCATTAAAAAGGTGAAGACATCTGTATTTATTGTGTGGCATCCATGGCAAGGGTTTCAACAGTTTGCTGATATGTATTTCCAGAATTGCTGCTATGGAGTTTCAAACCTGCATTGATGTATTTGAATTTTCTGGGTATGATCATTAATGTGCAAAGAAATAATAATCTATGTTCCACGGCGTTTCGGGGACGGGGACAGGGGCATAACAGGGGACGCGTTTCCGAGACGTTTCCTAGGGGGCAATTTTTAGGGGACAGTAGGGGACAGCAACATACAAAATACATATATATATATATGATTTTTTCAAAATTTATTAATATATTAGAGAGAGAGGGAAAGAGAGAGGAATATGTCAATAAATTAATAATTGATAACAACAATATCAATATGTAAATAAATCGCGAGAGCAGTAGTATAATAGCATAATAAATGTCATTAAACTTATTATTGTAGCCAATGATCTGGGCATGTTTGTATTTCATTGGGAATCAATTTAAATTAGATTTTGAAGGAAATGTCTGCTGCTGTAATCAAATCAGACTTATATCAGACCTGTAATGCAATGTATTCAGACTTGATATAGTGCAAATGAAATCAGATTTGAGGTTGAATGTTTCATGTTTGTTGATGTTATGATAGTAGTTATTATTTCTATGTTTTATGCAAATGATTTGGCATTAAAATTCAATCAAACACAAGCATAAACATTTAGAAATCAGAATTGGGTCACTTTGCATGCCAAGTGCTTGACAAAATGTCAAACAGCCCAAACTCAAAAATTACCTTAGAAAGGAGGACGAAATATTTAAAAAATCATTTTTTTAAATGTTTTTTTAACCCAAGAAGCTCCATGTCCGTGGGGGATGGCTATCCGTCTCCGGTACAACGAGGGATGTTTCCAACGTCCCCCATCCGTACCAGGGACAGGCAAACGCCCCCAAAGGGCAGGGGACATTTCCTCCCATTTCCTGCTAGTTGGGCAGTTTCGAGGACGGTTGGGGGACGTCCCCTTTGCGTCCCCCCGTCCCAAGGACGGCAGGGGACGGGGACAGTGGGTTTTGGGGCAGGGGACGCGTCCCCATGTAGCACAAATAATAATCCAATTTATATATATATATTGTATTTGCAAACTTTGTTAAATCAGATTTGAAGTTGTTGCTTTAATTTAAGATCTCCCTCTACTTTGCAATTATATGTATTTCTTTATATTTCCTGGCAATATATCATCAAACAATCAAAACAAGCAAAAACTTTGAAAGATCAAACAAATCAAACAAGGCAGAAATCCAGTTAGCAAGTGTCCACCTGGGGTGGGACATTTCATTCCACCTCGGCACCATAAATCAACACCATAGTCCCCCAACAAGTGAGTGAACCCATAGGCACAATCCCCAATCCACACAATCATACTGCTGCTGTTCATGAGATTCTCCTTCCATGCAAAGAAATTAATCAATCAGATTCTCCATTGCTTAGCTAGCCTTTCCAAGAATAATAGGAGGGATTCGATCCACACCATCAAGAAGGGTGCAGCACACATTGTTCTAAGTCCACCTCATTCATTTTAGTGGTGAGTAGATTCGTATTATCACAATTCTTGCAACTATAATTGAAAGGATGGTTCTCATTGTATGTACATCATTGCACACAACTTCTATACTAATCTAGGAAAGGAAAACCTTTAGTTAACAATTTTATGAAATTTGAAAAATCAAATTTATCTTTCAGATGAAACCTCTAAAATCTTTGATTTGATTTTTATTCACAATGTCTTCTCAAGATTTTAATCTTTATTTACTTATGTCTTCTAAATGTCTTTGATTCTATATCAACTCTTATGTGCTATTTCCTTACAACAATACCTCCGTAGATATGTGTTCTATCTTGTGTACAATTAAACTTGTAACATATTGAATATATATATTGTTGTTCCCTCACAGTCCCAAAAAATGGCCCTTGGACTATCATTCCCGAAACACATCCCCTACCATCCTACTACCCCCATCCTCAAAACACTGTGGAACATAGCTAAAAATAGATGAAAGGAAGTATAGAAGTATGGTTGCGAGCTTGATGTATTTGACAACTACAAGGTCAAATATTATGTTGGTGGTATCATTCGTTTCAAAGTATATGAATGAACCTATAAAAATGCATTTACAAGCAACAAATAGAATACCCTAAAATACTAAGGTATGCAAAGGGAACAAAGAATCATGGAATGTATTATTATTCAGTTGAAGATTCAAATATGTTTGATTATTCAAATTCAGGTTTGACAAGATCATCAAAGATAAAAGAGTACATCAAGAAATTGTTTTAAATTAATAAGTGGATTGATTGCATGGAGTTCAAAGAGTCATGATACAATTGCATTATCCAATACAAAAACAAAATATGTTGTATTAAAAGCAACATGCGCACAAGCAGTTTGGTTAGAAAAAGTTTTGAAAGATCTAGGAGGAGAACAAAGAAATCCTCCAATTATATTTCGTGACAATTGTGGAGTGATACAATTAAGTATGAATCCAGTATTTCATACAAGGACAAAGTATATAGAATCGAAGCACCATTATGTGAGAGTTTGTACAAGACAAGAAAGTTGAAATTTAGTTTTGCAAGTCATGAGAATAGTTGGCAGATATCATAGCTAAACGACTAGGAAAGAAGCACCATTATGTGAGAGAGTTGGTATAAGACAAGAAAGTTTAAAATTAGTTTTTCAAGTCACGAGAATAGTTGGGAGATATCCTAACTAAACGACTAGGAAAGATCACACTGAAATTTGAAGATGGTTGCAAATACAAGGATTTGATATCGAGGGAGAGAATGTAGGAAAATCTGATTTCAAATCATCAAAATCTTGGCTAAATGATGCTGGTTGTGCAGTTCACAATGAGCTTGTTGTCAGCTATTTCTAGCAGATCCAGATTTGGGCAGTCTTTTTAGTGGATGCTGTTCTAGTTTTTTGAGTGCCACTTTTTCAGTTATTTTTAGGAGTTTAAAATTAGGAGACTTCATTTAATTTTGGTGGCTGTTATTAAGACTGTTTTAGGGATATATTTTTAGGTTTAATATTTTGAAATTAGTTGTTGCTGCTTTTAGAAGTCTGTATTTAGAAGTAGGTGGTCTCCGTTTTTTAAGGAATTCATTAATAATTTTAGTGCAGTTTTTTTTGGTGTTTTAAGCACTATTATTTATGTGGTAATTAAGTTTAGTGCAATTATTTTAATCAGTTGTTATTTTAAGGCTGCAAAGCTCTATAAAAAATTGCCTCATTGCTGTTTGTAATAAGTTATTAGAAACAGACAAGTCAGAATTTCACATATTTTTATTTTATTTTATGATGTTTGTCCAGCTAGGTTTGATCATGGCTTTTTTAATTCTGCTGGTTTGGTGTTGTAAATTATGCTGCAAGTGGATGGTTTTTAATAATAATAAAGAACCCACAATGGAGACAGCTTACACTATTATAGATATATTAACTAGTTTGTAAATGTGTCATGTCCCCTTTTCAAAACTGAAGGAATCAATTGAAAACCCATAGCCTGTTTTTATTTCCTATAGGCCAAGGGATAAAATAAGGGAAACAATAATAATATTTTAAGTGGGCCAAATAACTTGATTTTAAAAAGGCCAACTTAAATACTATTCTAGTTCCTAAGCAATGTTTAAACAAGTACTACATAGTGGCGTGCCTGCCTTCATAGTATTGTAATAAAAGTATTTGTTGTCTAGTTGATAGATAAGTCATTGCAGTAATTCAAAGGTAGGCTAGATAACAATTTGCGATGAACAAATTCTTGCAAGCCAAATGTATCATGATTTTATTAGGTTGATGAATATTATAGTTGTTAGGGTTGACCTTGATCAACCCTACCCCAAGCTTGATTCATACTAGGCACAAGAATGACTAGCATAGTTGAAGTTAAGTTTGTTCATTAGAATAAATAATTATTAAATATTGATGAGCAAACAATTAGTTTGTAAATAGACTTCATAGTTTGATTGGTTGATTTTGAGTTTGATAGCCAAATAAAATACATAAAATTAATTCTCATTTAGTTCTAAAATAAAACAAAATAATTTTTCCATAAATAAAATAGTTCTAAAGTAACTTATAAGAAGAAAAAAATCTTCGATAAATAAAATAACTCAAGATTGATATCTTAGACAAATGTATTTAAAATATCTATACTAATTTTATCATGCTAACAAGTGCTTTATATATCTAAATTGTTTAATAATTAATAAATAATTTCAATTATAAATGAATTTTTTTTTTTTGTATTGGAAATAGTTTGAACAGCAAAAAGCTACAAAGACAAGGTGGAAAAAACAGCAGTACTACTGCAATGATCCCCCCTTACAAAATAAATACTGTTCAGCCCCCATACAAATATTTACAGTTCGATTTTTACATTGATCACAAGACTACAGAAGAGAACAGTCATGTACAACATATAAGCAAAAAGAATTAGCTGCCCGTGACCTGCAAAAACAACACAGAGTGAGACGAACAACTGTACTGCCAGGAGTGTCTGTGCCGCCATGAGAGCCCGATCTGCTATGCGGATCTGAGAAACCTGTCCAACCTGTGAGGTGTCAAATCTGCAGACCATACAATGGCCAAGGGAAACCAGTTGCTGTCCAAGCCAAAAACCAGTGCAAACAAGAAGATGTGTGACACTACAGACCATCTAGACCCCTGCGCCCTGAACCTTTGAGCCATGGTAGTGAACTTGGAGCTTCAGTCTCCTCCCTTGAGATGTCTTCGATGCTGAAAAGGGGAGGAGGAGCCTCTCCACCCTGCTCATTGTTTTCCACCTTTACATTGAATTCTTTCTGAAACAGCTCCAGTGCTCTAAGGAAGACCTCTGTGGTATGCTGCCACCCCTGTCCAAAGTTTACCTCCTGAAGGTTTACCGGGATTGTGCCATCTTCTATCAGCTTTAGAAACTTAGTTCTGGACACTTTGACCATGAGGGCAACCTGCATAGCAATATATGAGAGGGTGAGTCTCTTACAAGACTCAGTAAGTGCACGCCTGACCCCACAAAATTTATCCTCATTTCTCTTTTTCCAAATAAACCAAAGGATTTCAGTTGCAAGAAGATTCCAAAACAGCATTAGGCCTTTTCTATCTTTATTAAGAATTAGTAACAAAGTTCTGTCTGGTCTTAGATTATTGTTTTTATCCCAAATACATTGGTGTAATAATCTCCATACTTCCCTTGCAAAGAAGCATTCAAAGAAGATATGGTTAACTGTTTTAGGGACTCTACAGATGCTACAAATCTCAATTTCTTCTGATTTACATTTGATTGGTAATCTTTGCATTGTTAGAAGCCATCAAAAGCAAGCCTTCTTAGGCTCCAACACATTTGACCAGCAATTTTTGAAATTTTTTGTCCAATCGCTCTTACTCAATTCCATCTTCCAGGCTTGGTTTAGGTATGAATAGATGCCATGCTGACTAATAAGAGAATTATATATCTTCTTTGCACTAAGCTTTGAAAGTTTAGAGCCATCGCTCCACCTGCAGTCTTTATATTGATCGGAGTCAACCATATGGATGGCATTGCGAGGGATTTCCTTACAAGCCTCCTTTAGAATTAAGAATGTTCTCCAATTTGAGGCAGGCAGATTGAAATCCCTGCTGAGTTGGTTCCAATTTCTCAAGTGTGATGTCCCAATGCGGGCCCCTATCAGAAGGTTACCGTTGCACCAAAAGCCCGGACTGGTAGTGAACAGCACCCCTCTTAGCGTTAAGGGGGCATCCCCAGGATAGGTACTCTCGCCAAAGACCCCGAACACGTGGCTGGGAAAACCGCTCGGACAGACCTACGTTACCTTCCGATAGGGGCCCGCATCGGGACATCACAGCCCACCACGCTCCGCGAAGCCCCCCGACCTCTCGCGACTTCCAAACACCATACTGTTAGTTATCAAGAACTAAAAGCTCGATCGGTAGGAACGACACCCCTCTTAGCGTTAAGGGGGCATCCCCAGGATAGGTACTCTCGCCGAAGACCCCGGACACGTGGCTGGGCAAACCGCTCGGACAGACCTACGTCACCTTCCGATAGGGGCCCGTATCGGGACATCACAGCCCACCACGCTCCAGTCTCACCAGACCTCCAGCTCTGATACCAAGTTAGTTACCGTTGCACCAAAAGCCCGGACTGGTAGTGAATGGCACCCCTCTTAGCGTTAAGGGGGCATCCCCAGGATAGGTACTCCCGCCGAAGACCCCAGACAAGTGGCTGGGCAAACCACTCGGACAGACCTACGTCACCTTCCGATGGGGGCCCGCATCGGGACATCACATCAGGCCCTCCTCATCCAAAATATCTGACAGGTATTCGATACCTTTATTTGCCCAAGCCTTAGCTAAGAAACCTTGTTTGATCGCCAAAGGTTTGCCATTATGGCAAAGGTTCCACCAAATTGACTTGTGTGCAAAGACAGTGTTATCAGAGACAGCCTGGGTGTTATGGATGTATTCTTTCATGAATTCCCATGCATTCCAAAGGCTCTTGAAGATCACAGACCCCTCAAGTTTTATTGCATACTTGTTGCATATGAGATCACACAATGGAAGTCCTTTCCAAGACTTTACATGTTTGGGGGCTCCCCTTTCAATGTTATTCCTGATGAGGATTTTCCACGGTTCATCCCCATCTAGGGCCTTTAGGATCCATTTTGATGCTAGAGCTATGCCTTGTAATTTGAGATCTTTTAGCCCCAAGCCTCCTTCTGCTTTTCTTCGGCAACACCAATCTCACCTTACTGAGTGCTTTTTCTTTTCCTTCTCGTCTGACCAAAGAAAGTTTATGATTTTCCTCTGCAGCTCCTCAAACTAATAATTGCTAAAAACCTAGACAGAGGCGAAGTAAATGTTGTATGAGGCCAAAAATTTCTAACACACCTAAATTCTCCCTACCAAGGAGAGGAACTGCCTGTTCCAAACACCAATCTTCTTATCAATCTTTCCATGTATCCAGATCCACATCTCCCTTAGGTCTGGGTTCACAACAAAGGGAATGCCGAGGTACCTAACCTGTCTTTGGGGACCACCCCATTGCATGCCAAACTTAGTCAACCACTCTGGGGGCTCTTCCTTCCAACCAAGCACTATTGATTTAGTCATAGACACTCTTGCTCCAGAGGCTGCACAGAATGTGTCTAATTTTTCCATTAGATTACTAAAGTTGTCTTCATCTAATAGAGGAAACAAGGTTGTATCATCTGCAAATTGGATGTTAATAAGGTCCTCATGATTTGGGAGGGAGATACCTTTTACTCTTGGTGTGCCCCTGTCAGACCTGAGGATGAAGTGCAGGGCATCTGCTACAATCACAAACAAGGCTAGAGCCAAGGGGCATCCTTGCCTAATCCTTGCCTAATGGACCTTTCCAGGGCAACCTCCTCTGTGAGAGACCCATTGATGTCCACCTGAGCCACGGCATCCCTGAAAAGAGTAGCCACCATTTTACCAAAGGCATATGTAAATCCAAAGGCTTCAAGCATTAGGCTGATAAACTTCCACTCTATCCTGTCATATGCCTTCTCAAAGTCTAACAGCACCATTGCTACTTCTTGGTTTGTTACTTTAGAACATTCCATAGCTTCCCAGCTAGTTATTAGATTCTCAAGGATGTACCTATCTTTGATAAATCCTATTTGGGTGTTGCTTATGAATCTCGGGAGGATATTCACTAATCTTCTGGCAAACAGCTTAGCAAGGATTTTGTAGGATACATTTAACAGAGTTATTGGTCTCCAATTCTTAATTATTGTCTTATCACCTTCCTTGGGCAGTAGTCTTATGATGCCTTTATTAATGTTTCTCCCCCGAGTACCTTTTTCCAGGGCCTCTGTGTATATGAAGTGTAGATCATCAACTATCCAATCGCTAAATGTCTTGTAGAATTCAGCTGGAAGGCCATTTGCCCCAGGCGTTTTGATATTCTGCAGTGAATTGATTGCATTTTTAATTTCATCTTTTGAAATGTCTGCTCAATTCAATAGCTTCAACTTTTGTTATCCTACTAGGGACTATGCCTTTTACTAGTTCCCTTGCATTGGAACATCCATCCCCTTTGCATTCAGAGGAAAATAGGTTTTGATAGAAGCTGAAAAACTGCCCTTTTATGCCTTCTTGATCAGTAAAGACTTCTCCATCCACCTGAATCTGTTTAATCTGCTCTTTAATGCTTTTCTCTTTGAGCAGCCTGAAAAAATATTTGGTCCCCTTGTCCCCACTCTCCAACCAATTAAGTTTGGATCTCACTTTAAGCCCCTGGATCCTCAAATTTTGGATTTTTCTCAGGGCATCCTTGGCAGTTATGATTATGTTCCCAAGCTCAATGTCTTCGGGGGCCTTCTACAAGCAAGCCTCCACTTGCATCAATTCCTCATGCAAGAGGCCTTCTCTCCTTCTTCTGTCTAAGGCCTTTTTTCCAATCACTTGGAAGAGAGATTTCCACCCCCTAGTGTTTAACTCCCATCTTTCTATTGCACTTATGTTTTTATAGAGTCCTTGATTGATCTTTCTGAGGGACAACACCCCCTCCACACAATCATTGTCCTGAAGCAGATTTGTGTTGAGGATGAATCCCTCCCCTCTCTTCTTAGTCACTTTACACCCTGATTTGAGTAAGAACCTTGCTCTTATGGGGTGATGGTCTGACAAGGTGGAGGGGTGGACCTCAACTTTACACCCTTCTCTCAATGTATCTTTCAGAAAAAAACCTTTGTTTAGATAGACTCTGTCAAGACGATAGTATATTCTTTTGGGGCCTTTCTGTAGGTTACACCAAGTGAACCATATACTTGTGAGGTCCTTTTTTAGTCCTTCAATCGAATCCTCCAAGTTTAATTTGGATTTCATTCTTGACCAGAAAACTTCTCATTTCCTTTCCATTCCATGTTTATTCCCCCACATTTGTCCTCTTTGTTCTCTACCATGTTGAAGTCCCCTCCAAGGATCCAGGGGATGTTTTCCAAATTGCCAAGCCAGCTCCACAGCTTGCACCTTTCATTATGCTCATTTGGAGCATAGATGGAGCACACCCCTATCTCTTGGTCTTCTAACTTCATTTTGATCCAAACAGCCCTGTTACAAGGGGAGGTACTAGAACTAGTGACAAGGTGACTCCAGTTTTTCGAGATAAGCACGGCTGCCCCACCTTTCCCCTTTTCATGTTGGGTGGAAAAGTGAGTAGCATCCCTCCAGATGCATCGGAGACTTGTTTCAAGTGAAAAATCAGTTGAATTCAACTCCTGAAGTAGGACCACATCTTTGATTTTGCATTGCCCAATGAACCTTCTCACTATATGTTTCCTGTCAGGGGACTCAAGTCCCTGCACATTTCAAGAGATAATGTTAAGGGACATCTGGAACAATCAGAGAGTCGGCCTCTTTTTCAGGC
Source organism: Sequoia sempervirens (assembly GCA_007258455.2). Classification (NCBI taxonomy): domain Eukaryota; kingdom Viridiplantae; phylum Streptophyta; class Pinopsida; order Cupressales; family Cupressaceae; genus Sequoia; species Sequoia sempervirens. Next base: position 10,949 of record VDFB02068722.1, read on the forward strand.
CTAAAGGCCTTGAAGCATTTGGGGACCTTGGTTTCAGTTTCCAGCCTCTTGGGTACCAGGCTTGCACTGAATGCACTTAGTTTTTTTCTCTTTGTTTTCTTTAAATTCCCTTTCCCAATTGGAATTATAGCTCCTTCCTCTTTCTTTGGCCTACTAGGCCTCCTCTTACCAGGAGGGTTGGAACCATTCTCTTTAAGCATCCTAACAGGAGCAAGGTTGGAGAGGTTGTTGGCTTCAAGATTGTCTTCCTAGGGGGCCACCCCCGACATTGCCTCTCCCCCCAAGCCACCAACTTCCCGCATACTGTAAGAATCCAGGTGATTCTCAACCCTGAAACCCTAACTGACGATCACTGATTTTGTTCGTTTTGTATTTTTTTGTGTTTTTGAGGTTTTTGCAAATAAACTAGAAAGTTGCGATTTACTCTAATAATGCTCAAAAATTCATAATAAATTCTAAAGTCATGAAATAAGCTTGAAATTGCTCAGAGGATATAGGCGCATCTATTCATTGAACTTCCAGAGCATTTACAATGTAAAAAATTGAACAAATGTATAAAATATGATTTTATTTCAAAGAACCTGATTTCTCTTGCAGGCGCCAAAAATAATAGAGAAGAATGTACGGCTGAATGAAAGAATCAATCTCCAAGCTCTGAAATCAATGCTGGATCTCCAGAAACCCAAGGCACACTAGATCTGAATGAAAGGAGCTGAAGACAGGAGGCGTAGTTCACTAGAGATAATGGTACGGCCTGCAGGTACAGAAATGTACGACCCAGCTACAGCAGCAAATTAAAAAAGTACGGCCTCAAGTAATAAATGCCCACAGTCAAAATTTTGATCTTCTGGAAAAGGCGATTCTCTCTGACAAGCAATAGAACCTGAATACTGAATATAAATTCCACTGTAAACACTGTATGACCTCTGGATGAAGCCACGCTGATGGACAATCTTCAACTGGTATTTCACAGTCTCAGTATGTCTGATCTTGAAGAGGTATCGTTCCTCAAAATTGATTGTCTGCTGAAACCCTAGGTTTTGCAAACTTCAATGCTCAGAGCAAAATAAGACAAATTGAATAATCAAGACATAAGAGTTCGATTTGTCTTTAGCTGTGAATATATAGCTCTCTTGAAAAATTCGACCAAACCCTTCTTTTTAATAATCATTTAAATAAATGATTTAATTTGCCTTTTTGGACTTAGGAGAAATATTTTAATAATAGGCGCCTTCTTTATTAATGAATAAATATTCATTCATTAAATTAATAATTCCACTTTATTATAAAGTATTAGAAATACTTTATAATACGCCAAAACCATTAATATTTAAATCATTAACAAAGTGACTTTAATATAAAGTCAAAAAATATTAATTATTCAATAAATCATTAAATATCCCATTATTTCTCCATCTGACTGCCAAACTGATGAACTGGGTCGACTCTGAGCTAAATAGCTGAACCAGGTGCCCTGCCCAAAATAGCAGCTTCCGCCTGTCCGACTTTCTAAAAATAGAAAGTCTCTGAGAAACCACTCTGAAGGATTCTGCAAAGGCCCAACCTGAAACAACTGCAACAATGAAGCTCCAGAACACTGGGTAACTGCCTCAATTGATCCTCTGCACACATCTGTCAGCCTACGAGGATCGAAATAATAGGCTAACCACATATCCAACTGCGCTGACTAGGATGGGGACATCACAGTCCGCCCTCCCTGAAATTGCTTGTCCTCAAGCAATCTCAACTCTGGATGCTGTAAAATCTCCTCTGACTCCCATGTAGCATCCTCAACTGGCAAATCTCTCCACTTGATCAGATATTCCCTGATCACCCGCCTCCGAAGGTGTCTCTCTCTCATCTCGAGGATGGCCTCAGGTATTAGTATCAATTTCCCTTCGTCATCAAGGGGTGGCAAAACTGGAGAGGGGATCACATGCTGACCCAATGCCTTTTTCAGGCGAGAAACGTGAAACACTTTGTGAACCCTGCTATCTGCTGGCAAGTCCAACTCATAAGCTACCTCGCCCACTCGTCTGACAACACGAAATGGACCATAGTAACGAGGCTTCAGCTTCTCTGCCCCACTCTTCCGCAGAGTAGACTGACGATACGGCTGCAACATAAGATACACCATATCACCCACATCAAAGGAACGCTCAACCCTCTTCTGATCAGCATACTGCTTCTGCTGATTCTGTGCCCACTGGATATTGTCTCTGAGAGACCTCAAAATGTCCTGCTGACTCTGCATCATATCCCCTGCACTCGGCACTCTGCTATCACTCAATATCAGGTCCAAAAGGTTGGGCGCCTCATACCCATATAAAGCCATGAAGGGTGTCATCTGTATCGTCATGTGGTGAGTCGAGTTATAACAATACTCGCAGAGATATATCCACCTCACCCAAGCTCTCTGCTGTCCAGCTATGTAATTGCGTAACCTTCCACCCACTTATTGACAATCTCTGTCTGCCCATCCGTCTGCGGATGGTAGCTGGTACTCGATGTCAGTTCGGTCCCACAAAGCCTGAACAACTCCTGCCAAAAGTTGCTCATGAACCGACTGTCTCTATCGCTGACTATCGTCCGAGGCAACCCATGCAACCGGAATACCTCTCTGAAGAAAAGCTCTGCAGTCTGCGATGCTGTGAATGTAGTAGTAATCGGGAAGAAGTGTGCATATTTAGTCAACCGATCAACCACTACGTAGATGCAATCTTTACCTTGGGCTTTCGGCAAACCCGTGATAAAGTCCATCGATAAACAGTCCCACTTCCTGTCAGGTATCAGAAGTGGCTGGAGCAATCCAGCAGGATAAGTGTGCTCCTGCTTGTTCTGCTGGCAAACAGAACACTCTCGAACATACTGGAGAACATCAGTTTTCAGCCCTCTCCAAGTAAACCGTTCCCGAACCAGCTTATATGTTTTGAAGTAGCCGGGATGGCCCGCCATAGGAAGGTCGTGAAAGGCTCTCAAAACTGTAGCTCTCAACTCAAAATCAGGAATCAGTAAAATCCGCCCTTTGTAAAGGATCAAGTCATCTACAATGGTGTACCTGCTATCCTGCTCTATCCTGTCAATGATGCTAGAGGCCCATGGGTCCTTAGCATACTCTGCAATAATCCGATGCCTCCAATCCTCTGCGATCTGTGCCATGGCGTTCAACTGAGGTCTACGAGACAAGGCGTCAGCTACAACATTCTACTTCCCCTTAATGAAGGTAATATCAAAGTCATACGACTGCAGTTTGCTGACCCATTTTTGCTGTCTCTCATTCAGGTCTCGTTGTCCAAGGAAGTGTTTCAGGCTGTTATGGTCTGTACGAACACTGAATTTGCTGCCTACCAAGTATTGCCTGAACTTAGCCAAAGCATGCATAATGGCTAACATCTCCTTGTCGTAAATGTTGTAGAACCTCTCAGGACCCCTAAGCTTTCTACTCTAAAAGCAATAGGGTGTCTCTCCTGCATCAAAACGGCACCAATGCCCTCTCCTGAAGCATCGCAGAACAAATCAAATGACTTCGTAAAGTCAGGCAATGCTAGCACCGGACACGAAGTCATGATCACCTTAAACCTGTCAAAGCACTCCTGCGCCTGTGGTGACCAAGTAAAAGCCCCCTTCTTTGTCAAATCCGTGAGGGGTGCGGCGTGACGTGAGAACCCACTAACGAATCTCCTGTAAAAAGCACACAACCCAATGAAGCCTCTGAGCTGCGTAAGGTTCTCATGTACTGGCCAGTCAACTATAGCTTGGACCTTCTCAGGGTCCATACTCACTCCCTTGGCACTGATGATGTGCCCCAGATACAACTCCTCCATACCTAGCTCACACTTGGATTCCTTGGCATAGAATGACTCATCAGCCAAGATACCCAAAACTGCATCTAAATGAGCCAAGTGCTCCTCCCATGACCTGCTATATACCAGGATATCGTCAAAAAAGATCGATACAAATCTCCGCAGCTGAGAACTGAAAACCCTGTTCATGGTAGCCTAAAAGGTGGCAGGTGTATTGGTTAGACCGAACGGCATAACCAAGAACTCGAAGTGACCGCAATGACACCTGAAAGCGGTTTTCTCAATGTCTTGCTCCCTCATCTGAATCTGGTGGTACCCTAATCTCAAATCAATCTTCGTAAAGAAGATAGCTCCGTGCAACTCATCAATCAGCTCATCAATGCGTGGTATCGGGTACCTGTTCTTAATCGTCCTCTTGTTTAGCTGGCGGTAGTCTATACACATCTGAAGTGACCCGTCCTTCTTCACCAATACAACCGATGAAGCAAAAGGTGATTTGCTAGGTCTAATGTGTCCCATAGCTAACAATCCGCCGGCTGAGAGGTCGAGCGAATACCACCGAGAGATGCCCAATCAACCATATCATGACGAATGAGCCTCTCCATCCGCCTAAATGAAACCATCCTCAGATTACTGTCTCGAATAGCCTTGATGACATGAGGTCTCCCATCAACCTTAAACTTCATCTCCATATCTCGCAAATTGAGTGTGAACTCACCCAAATCGTGCAACCATGCCATCCCTAACACCACATCAGTATCTCCCATATTAACAACATAGAATTCAGTCTTGAGTTCATAGTTGTTCAGTCGCATCGGAAGATTAGTAATCTTTCGGTCACATTTGAGGGTGTACCCATCCGCCACCTTGACTCGGATACCCTCAAACTCCTCTGTCTGAATACCACGCCTCTCTACCAACTGTGCATCAATGAAATTATGTGTGGCACCCGTGTCCAATAACATGATCACCTTCTGACCTGCTAGAAGCCCGCGAAACCTAAATGACCCATCTCTCTGAAGGCTAGTCAAGTGTGCTTCCTGTAGCTTTCTTCCTCCATCGTTTTCACCCTCATTTTCGGACCTGTCATCATCTGAATGCTCGGAATCAGCTTGCTGGTCTGACAGATCAGATTGCTCTTCGCCCTCATAAAACCATTCCATCTGATTATTTTTGACCTTGGGACGAAGTGGGCATACATGTTTTTCATCGTAGGGTGCCTTGCACCAGAAACACAACTTTTTCTTCCGCAAGTCGTTCAGTGTTTCTCTGTCAAAGGGTGGTGCATTCTGTCTCTTAGGATCCGGTTGATCCCTCCTCCTGTCAAAGGGCCTATTCCTATCAAAAGACCTATTAGGCCTCGTGTAGGGTGTCGAACCTGAATTGAACTTGCTGCGGGGTGCTGCAAGCTCCATGTTCCAAGCCTTCCTCATGGCTTCCTGAAGGGTGGGAGGATCAAATGCCTTGACCCAACCTCTCATAGGCTCTGTCAAACCCTCGACGAAGAGTATAACAAGTCTTCGCTCTGAGATGCCTGTCACCATGACTGCAACCTTCTGAAACTCACTGACATACGCATCCAAGCTACCTGTCTGTCTGAGCTGAGCTAGCTCTCTGAAGTAGAGTTCCGGATCTTTCTTATCAAAACGCTCTATGAGCCTGCTGGTGAACTCCTGGTAGGTAGTAACTGCATGATGGCCAAGTGTGTACATGCCATGATGCCACCAATCATGCGCAAGTCCATCAAGATGCAAAGTAGCAAACTTAATGGCCTCGTCCTCCTACATAGGCCTCAGTGATAGATAGTTGTCCAATTTTTGGACCCAAGACCTCGCTGACGTCTTATCAGACCCATCAAAATATGGCAAGGTGATCTTGCTAACTGCATACTGCAAATCCCTGTTCACCTGTGGCAGTGGCTGCTGATGCTGAGGAGCTCTACAGTCAAATCTGCCTCCTCCTCTGGGTTTATGAACATCCATAAACTCATGAAAAGATAGTGCCTGCCTGATCTCAGGTGCCAATGATAGGTACTCACCGTGAAACCTAGTCACATCTGCTACTGACATACCATTATGCGGCTGAAACTCCTGATGCTGCCCCTGCTGCTCTGCCCCCGGAGTCGGAGGTGGGGTCTCCCTGGGTAAGAATGTAGGCTGTCCAGGCCTACACTCATGATAGATCGGTGATGGCTGTCGGGGTGCTGATGCCAAAGGCTGGTCCACCCCTACAGTCCTGCTCGACTGTCCGATCTGAATATAATGTGGCTGTGATGGAGTACACTGCCTAATAGTGCCCATCAACTGGGACATCATGTCCATCATGTTATCATGCCTGCGTCTGAACCCCTCATCAGTAATGTCGCCCTCTGCATGTGCTTTCCCTGAATCCCTAAGTGTCTCTGTAGGAATCTCACGGTCTGCCATCAGGGTTGCAACACTGTTCTCGCTGCTGTTGGAGCTAGATCTGTGAATACCCAACACTCCTGACGCTGTCTCACCTTCAGGAATAGGTGGACCTGTCCAATCCTCGGCTCTACCTGTTCCTGTACCCTTGGTATAATGAATGATGTCTCTACTCATGAAAAAGCAACCAAAAAGCACTCTGTATTCTGAAAAAGCAACTGAAAAGCATAGGATGGCAAGAAGTTTGTCCTCTGATACCACTGTAAGAATCCAGGTGATTCTCAACCTCGAAACCCTAACTGAATCACTGATTTTGTTTTTTGTATTTTTTTGTGTTTTTGAGGTTTTTGCAAATAAACTAGAAAGTTGCGATTTACTCTAATAATGCTCAAAAATTCATAATAAATTCTAAAGTCATGAAATAAACTTGAAATTGCTCAGAGGATATAGGCGCATCTATTCATTGAACTTCCAGAGCATTTACAATGTAAAAAATTGAACAAATGTATAAAATATGATTTTATTTCAAAGAACCTGATTTCTCTTGCAGGCGCCAAAAATAACAGAGAAGAATGTACGGCTGAATGAAAGAATCAATCTCCAAGCTCTGAAATCAATGCTGGATCTCCAGAAACCCAAGGCACACTAGATCTGAATGAAAGGAGCTGAAGACAGGAGGCGTAGTTCACTAGAGATAATGGTACGGCCTGCAGGTACAGAAATGTACGACCCAGCTACAGCAGCAAATTAAAAAAGTACGGCCTCAAGTAATAAATGCCCACAGTCAAAATTTTGATCTTCTAGAAAAGGCGATTCTCTCTGACAAGCAATAGAACCTGAATACTGAATATAAATTCCACTGTAAACACTGTATGACCTCTGGATGAAGCCACGCTGATGGACAATCTTCAACTGGTATTTCACAGTCTCAGTATGTCTGATCTTGAAGAGGTATCGTTCCTCAAAATCGATTGTCTGCTGAAACCCTAGGTTTTGCAAACTTCAATGCTCAGAGCAAAATAAGACAAATTGAATAATCAAGACATAAGAGTTCGATTTGTCTTTAGCTGTGAATATATAGCTCTCTTGAAAAATTCGACCAAACCCTTCTTTTTAATAATCATTTAAATAAATGATTTAATTTGCATGTTTGGACTTAGGAGAAATATTTTAATAATAGGCGCCTTCTTTATTAATGAATAAATATTCATTCATTAAATTAATAATTCCACTTTATTATAAAGTATTAGAAATACTTTATAATACGCCAAAACCATTAATATTTAAATCATTAACAAAGTGACTTTAATATAAAGTCAAAAAATATTAATTATTCAATAAATCATTAAATATCCCATTATTTCTCCATCTAACCGCCAAACTGATGAACTGGGTCGACTCTGAGCTAAACAGTTGAACCAGGTGCCCTGCCCAAAATAGCAGCTTCCGCCTGTCCGACTTTCTAAAATAGAAAGTCTCTGAGAAACCACTCTGAAGATTCTGCGAAGGCCCAACCTGAAACAACTGCAACAATGAAGCTCCAGAACACTGGGTAACTGCCTCAATTGATCCTCTGCACACATCTGTCAGCCTACGAGGATCGAAATAATAGGCTAACCACATATCCAACTGCGCTGACTAGGATGGGGACATCACACATACCCAAACCCACCTCAGCAGCATCAGTGGATTGGTTATAAGAGCCACTGTGGCCAACCATCTTTCTCAAACTCCTGTGGTCAAACGGGCCTACAACCAGTCCATTAGTTCCACTAACCTGTGCATCGGTAGGCAAGATTTTGGTTTCATAGGCAGACACAATGTCTTTTACTTTCACAGGATTTCCTTGCTTAGGGATGACCCCCACTTTATCAATTTTCTTTATGTCCACAACCCCACTTTGCTTTTTTAATTTCTCCAATGCAAGTTGCTGTGCATTTTTCCATTCTTTGGTCCCACACAAATGACCTGATCCCGGGTTACCCATATGTTTCTCTCCATCAGTTTCCATGTTCTCAAAGACACCTTGCTTTGACTCCTCAGAGAAATGAGAAGATGTTTCGGCGAACACATCCCCCAATAGGGAGTCCCTATCCACAAAGCCAGTACAGGTTTGAGGGGTTTCCACAGTCTGGACTGCCTCACAAAAATTTTCATGGTCATTTACAAGAAGGCTTCCTGTTTTGCTCAATTCTTGATTTAGAGTTTCCACTGCCTTTTTTATTTTCTCATTATTTTCGTTCATGCTTGAGTTTACAATCCCATGAATTGGTCTTTCTTTTGCAACATCCACACAGGGAGTGTCACGATTATCAAGAGAATCTTTGGTGTGGGTGAATTCATCCCCCCTCGTGACCACCTATTCTTGCACCACGGCCACATGTTTTTGTTTCAAAGGTTTATTTTTAATGAGTGGGCAGTTTTTTCTCATATGCCCTTCTTTTTTGCAAAGATAACAAGAATTTAGGCCCCCGAGCAATTCCAGGGCACAATCTGTGACTCCACTATCGAGATGTAATCTCAAAATATCTGGTATATCAATCCCTAGTTCAAGGGAGACGAGTGCTCTCGCATCCATGTGCGGAAGAGTAGTTTTGGCATTGTCTACCTTTAACACCCACCCATAAGGTTCCAACAACAGTGGGATTAGGTTCTAGATTCTTGGTGGAACGTTCTTCACTACTATCCACCTAGGGCACGACAAGGCTAGAATTTCTTCATTGATAGCATCCAGCGCCCAGGCTAAGACCCTGAAAATATTTCTGCCTACACTCCAGAATTGTTTACTTAAGACCTTGGTTTGCATTTCGTGGATCTTGAGGAAAACCACATATAACCCTTTTTGAATCATATGATAGTAGGAGAAGTGGATCCCTAGTTTTTTTCCCCACACGTCCGCCAACCAGGCGTCCATGTACCTCCTCGCTGGGATCTTATTGATATCCACAACGGCCATGAAAACCCCAATATTTTTTAATATATTATCTTCATCAAACAAAACTTTGCATAATTCATCATTTGGAGAGAATGAATCGATTCTAGCAGGGTCAGGGGCGCACTTACCTCCTCCACGTCCCCCATTGCCGCCTTCACAATCCAATTCAACAATAAACTTTTCACCGGCCGGTATGGAGACCTCGCCTGCGAGTGCGTCTATGAAAGACTTGGGCTAGGAGACATCATTTGACCCACTTCCATGGTCTACACGGGCACCATCAGAGGGCTCTGAATCCTTGGGCATCTCATGGGCAGCAGTCGGCCAAGCCCTCCCACATTGCAACAACGCACCACCATCGAACACAACGCACCCTTGCAGAGAGGAGAAACTGTGGAGGAGGACCGAGCCTCCTCCACCTGCGTGAAAAAATCCTAAGCAAGCCTTCAGGAAACGAGACCACTTGTAGAGCCAAAATTCCTTCGTCCTCAATCAACTCTTCAATTATAAATGAATTTCTCATAATACAATTTAATTATAATATTTAAATGTAATATTAAGACCACTTATCAATTCCAATGTCACCTCATGCACACAACCCAAAACAAAAAGAGTAAAGAGTTCCTTCCATACTTAAGAGCTAATTACAAAAATTCTAACATTAAAAGAATATTTACAAACTCAATAGCCTTCCACTCTAATTGCTATTTTGTCTACGTACATGAACTACATTTCCATTCAATAATGCCAAGTGACCGACCATCCATGTTCCACTTCCAATTGCTACTTTCTACTTAACACAAGCTTGAATTAAATATGAGCCTGTTTTCCTCCCACAATTCTTTTTAAATAATCACTAAGCTAGGATTCAAAGCCTTGACTAGAAGTATATGAAGACCTACTTTACCAAACATGCATAATGTTAAGCCAAAGAACTTTTCAATGCATCACTTGCAATCCTTATGCTACGAGGATTACTCATTGATTGGAAAACTAGATACCGACACAAGCACTGTTTACAATACAGTGAAGGTCATGGATGAGCCTCATGTGTTTTGTACTGCAGTTAGGGAGCTTTTCACATATTTGTCAAATGAAGCCCTTCAATCTCCAATGTGATATTCTTCTTGATAAACAACTACCTCTACATTGTATATGATATACAGCCTAGTGCAGTGTTGGAGGGATTTAACTTTTATTGAGGACTACAAAACATGAATGCAATTCATAATCCATTGGTTGTGACCTAGGATGATGGAACTTTCATGGGAGGAGTGACTAACAATGGAAATTGTGTTGTTCATTACAAAACCTACACACCCTTTAATCCTGGACCTCCACCATCTCTGTCTCCCATCAACTGCTTTCTCCACCACCAATTAGGCAAGCGTCGTTACACCTCCAATAACAAGTAATATGCATATCTATTACCTTATAAGCTAATTTTAATTATTCTCATATGCTGACGAATTCCATAGACTATACCATTAAACTGTATAAATATTTATATAAAAAAATTAATATGGCATTACAAATCATGGGTACTACAGTAGCTTGAAACTTGCAATAAGACCTCAAATATTTCAGCAAATAGAATTGTAGAAAAGTAATTTTTAAGATATTTTACGTTAAAAATTGTGCATGTCTACATTAGCCAAAACAAATATAAACTCTAGTCATGAAAGATTACCACACACAATTGATTGTTAGATACAAAAATTAACAACCAAATGAGTAATTCTAGTTCAAATAGTATCTACCTAAAGGCGAGTGCTACTAAGTGTTTTTAACACTTTATTCAAAATGTAATTCAATAGGGGACTTTGGATGTAATTTAAAAGTATTTTTTAATACTTGGAGGGGAAAGTAAATTATATAAAAATAAAATAAGTAAAAAAGAGGACCCAAAGTAGGCACATAAAAGAGAGGTCAAGGCTCACATCAAAGACCTAAAGGCAAGTGCTACTAAGTGTTTTTAACACTTTATTCAAAATGTAATTCAATAGGGGACTTTGGATGTAATTTAAAAGTATTTTTTAATACTTGGAGGGAAACGTAAATTATATAAAAATAAAATAAGTAAAAAAGAGGGCCCAAAGTAGGCACATATAAAAGAGAGGTCAAGGCTCACATTAGAGTATCTAATTTGTCATTTCGATTATTCCTTCGAATTTGGAGTCTAAAGGATTCAAGGAGGAAAATCCTTGGTGTTGAAGATCTGAAGGATGAAAAGTTAAAACCTTCTTGGTTTCTCCTAGTTGGATTTGGGCACGAAAACCCTCATATCCTTTGAGGTAATTCTATTCAAGGATTCAATTTGAGCTTATTGTTAGCAGTTTGTTATTTGCTAGTAAATTATCCCAAAACATGGAATTAGCATATTTGACCAAGTTTCAAGTTTACTCATTTCTACATTGTAACTATAATGCCACTACAATAAATATGTGCTGATTATTTTCTTATTGGCCATTATTTGATGTTTCCGGCCATTTAATTCATGTTTCAAGCCCTAGAAAAGAAAATCAGCATGTATTTGTTGGCATATCTAGGAGTTTCATTGGTAACAACATTCTTTGTAGTTTTCAGTCATTATTGTGAATAATGCAGAGATCATACATCATGGATCAGCATTTGAAGTGCTTCTACCAGCAATATATTTTATTGGTTGGATAACAAATCATATTTCTTGGGTTGAGGGCTTTGCTGGCCCACTTTGTATGAGCCGTATCACATGATACGGCGCGTAGAGCATTGTATTACATTTTTTCCAGCCATATATAAAATTGAACTAGTTCCAAGACTGCCAATCATTTATAAATTGAAATGGCATCATTTTAAAACTGCCACTACCTTCCAAATAAGAGTCCCAATGCATAATTGGATGCTGCAACAGCTTTGAATCTAGCATACACTTGGTGACTGCAATAGTTGGGGTTGGACATACTCCTTGGACAAAAAATAATATGGTAGCATGTATTTGTCAGTCATTGGTTATCATTTGACATTAATATAAGTGGATATTGTTATATCTTTTAAGTTTTTTCAATATCCATTGAAGACATTGCTAGAAAGGATTTATCTTATCGATTTCAGAAATAATCTTTTGATGTTTACTGGTACATAGTAGAGGTTATGATGTATACAGTTGGTGTTTTCCATATTTCATAGTAGTTTGTACAGCTTCATCTAATATTGTTGTTTACTATCTTCGTAAGTTGGTTGTTTATCAACAGAGTTAGATTTTAAAATTAGTTGCAAGCTATCATTGTTCCTATGTCTACATCAAATCACATCAGTTGCATATTATATGGTTGATCACCAACAGTTTCAGGTGTTGTTTTCAACAGTCATAGTAAATGAAGAATAAAGTGTAATTGTACTGTTCACAGTAGTATTGAGAACCTTGAATCACGCTATTCTAGTTTGATCATTGTCTATGAGTCAGTGTTATTGCTGTTTGCAACAATTATATCTTTGTAGCAGCCAAATGCACCTCTTATTCATAATAGCAGTTGTACTTGATTGATACTGTTGACCATATCTGTAATGTCCCCTCCTAGCCTCAAAGCAGGGAGTTATCCTTTAGCCTATTCCAGAGTTCCTATAGGCTAAACGAAGATTGTAAGGGAACTCAGTTCTAGTCCTTTATGTGGAGGTTTTCGGCATTTCAGGCTAGACTTACTATTTTTAGCAGGGGCCAATTTTAACACTTACTATTTACAGTGAGTTGCTTTGCAATTTAGTTTTCATACCAGTTTGAGTTTTTAGTGTATTTTCTATTTTTAGTAATTACTAAAAAATAGTATGTCTATTTATGGAAATTGGTCCTGACCAGACTATTTTCAGCAGTGTCTTTCCAATTTGGGAGTTGGATTTGCTAAGGTTTGATTATTCTAATATTTGCTTTCCTCTCTTGAAATGTTTTAATAAAGCTATTTTATAACTTTAGTTGAGGGTCAGAGGGGACATCAACTTGTACCATGGCGCCTAGTTGATGAACTTAAGGTTGTTTTAAAGCAACAAAATCACTTTTGAATGCTAGACAAGGGGATGCCCAAGTGACGCTAAAGTTGAGTTTAAAATGAAAGTTTTAATAAAAAGCAAAGGTACAAGGGGCGTAGCTTTCTAGAGGGAGATTATTTTCAAATTTGAGTTGCCCTAATTCCTCATTGACCCTATATTATCTCATTTGGAGCCTCATTTGCATATGTTGAAGTTGGACGCATAATAGGATGCTGCTGGAATTTCTCCAAGGGTTTGTGGTTTGGTGTTGAGGACGAAAACCCTCTTCATTTAGGGGCTGATTTCGGTAGTGAAAGACCTACCCTAGCTTGTTGGGGTGTGTTTGCACTCAGGGGTCACGTTGGAGCTTCACAATTCTCAGTTTCAGTCAGGAATCATGAACATATTCGAGTATTTTTGAGGAGTTGTTAGGGGTTTTTGGTGTGTTAAGGCTTGGCATCATTTTGGCTTGTTTGGGTGTGAAATTTTGAGGTGATTTTTCAAAGTTTTCTGAGCTTTGTGTGACAGGGTCTGAATCTGGTTATCTAACCATAACTTTCTAATGGCCTGAGATTCCTTTATGGGCATTGCTTCTTTTGATGCTCCTCATAAAGGCGCCTCCTAGCAAGTATTACATGAATTTATTGAGTAAACACTGATTTTATAGAGCAGATCGCCCCATTCAGCTAGCTGCCCACTTTGAGGTGTACTTCCAGATTTCTGATCTGCTAAGTTAAGTTCTGTTTCTCTGCCATCGTTGGGACTGATAGAGTGATCTTTGGGGCTGAGAGTGCATAGGGTTTGAAGGTCCATTTCCTTGGTGAAGAACGTTGCAGGTTGGAGACCTTTACTTGCTCTTATGTGCTTCATAAACCAGGTCTGATTGGTTATTTCTGAGTTTGAAATGAATTTTTAAAGACTGAAATTTTCTGCTACTGTATCAGAGCAACATAATCTGAAAGTTATCATTTGCAAGCAAGTTCTTTCATGTTTTATTTCTGTACTTCAATGTTATGATCATATCATGTATACAAAACAATGAATGGCATTTGAAACATACAACAAACACCATCAAACAAACTCAATCAGCAAATCAGAAAAACCAAAAAAAAACAGGGGCAACCATTACAATATCATAAAATTCAATGATTTTATTCTGGGTTGTTAGTAATTTAATTTTCATAGTGCAGTGGTAAAGATAGAATAATTGGCATTGCTGTTTACATTGTGTTGGCATAACAACTAGCACCTCTGGAGTAAGAGTTGGTACGGACAGCTATGCACACTACGCAATGAGTGCTCTTCAAATTAGGAGGGGAAGCTCCCTCGTTGTGCTTGACAAAAATACCTGCAAAGGGAAATAAACTAAACTAATTCCTGTCTTTTTGTTTCAGCTGTAGGTACAAGGCTTTCTCGAAAACTATATACGTTGCAGCTGAGAATTTTCTCTGGTTTCGCAGATTCACTATCTACAACTAAACTTAATAACTTAAATTCTATCCAATTCCCTCAAGAAAACAGAGCATGAGGAAACGGAGCAAGGTTTTGACTATCAGACGATAAACGGATTCAGATTCTCTACTTGAAGGCAAGGTGGCGCAACTATTATCTTAATCTGAACGAGTTTATTAGGCACAAAACAGATTTAAGAATTTACTATGATAATCTCCTGAAACCCTATGTGGCATAACGCTTGATCATAATAGCAAAGACTCACAAAACAGATTTATCATCACAATCTCATGAAACCCTATGTGGCATAACACTTGATCATAACGGTAAAGTTTCACAAAATAGATTTATCATCACAATTGCATGAAACCCTATGTGGCATAACAATTGATCGTAATGATAAAGATGCACAAAACAGATTTATCTAAACTATGGAAAGAATTCACCATTACAATTGCATGAAACCCTATGTGGCATAACAATTAATCGTAATAGTGAAGACATGAACAAATACCAAAAGAGCAATATTGAGGGCAAGGTAGGCGCAGCATATATTTCTCTCTCAAGCAAAAGTTATTTACAAATGAGCAAAAGCTCTTATTTATATACATTAAGGTGTAGGGAACCCTAAAATCACCTTGAGTCATCTACAGTCTTGCAATGCATGCAAGATTCGCTACCAAACCCTAATGAAGTAAACTATACAGTCAATTGGAAAGCTACCATCAGTTAACCGAAACATCTAATCTAAAAATGGACAATTGTGCAAGCATGCACGTCCTTATTAAAAGCGAGTTAACTGGAACACTACCATCAGTTAACGAAAAACCCTAAATGAAACTCCAAGTGTGTAAAACTAATCTCAGAATAGATATGCATGTGATGACAACATCGAGTTAACTTGAAAGGGTAACGCCAAGTTAACTCCTGTGAGAAATGTCTATCCTGAGAAGTGGGAACTGAAGTCTACTGGTCGTGATCTCGAGCAACCAATCCCTCAACGAGATTGTTAACTGTATCACTATTTGGAGCTATGAGACTCTGTCTAAGAATGCTATGTCGATGCAGCATATCCTCACCAGCTGTGATCTGGACTGAAGTTCACCCTACTCCTTGTTGCCTCGTGAATAATGCTGACATGACTGTAAGCTGAGTAACCTTACAGCCAATAGTCTCCCACTGAAAATGGTATGAATGAGTGCCCGAGCTCGACTGAACATCGGTAAGCTCATAGGCACCACCGATCTGATACGGCACTTTCGTGTTTAGATAATAGAGTCCTCACAAACCGGAGTGCACTAGTAACGTGCTTTCTACTCTCACCTTTGATGCCAAAGTCTCTTCTATCTTTGCTCAAAACCAATTGTGTTTTCCAAGAGTAGATAGCCTCTCTCGTCCTCTGCACATCCGTGATCGCATCATATGCCACACTCAGGTGAGCAATCATAATCTCATCCCGGGGTTTGTTAATTGCCATATCTTGCTCCTCATCCTGAAGACGAAGACGGAGCTCTCGTGCATTGTACCGCAACTGATATAACTCTGTGACCATAGTACGGCCTCTAGCAACGAACTCCTCCTCCCATTCATCCAAACGCTTGCCATATGCAACTAAGTGATTAAGTTGACTTTGCTCTACTGGAGGCTCAAGCATCGGTGGGAGTGTGGTGATGACCTCTGGTCTATGTACAAGGCTAGAAATATACTGACGAAGCTATCTGATTTAAGCCTTGAGGGCTGCCTTATCTTCTCCGTCCTTCAATATTCTATCCCTGGCACTATCTGTAGCAACTTGTAGTAGATCAACCTGGGTTTGGCGTGTGCTACGACCAAGGTTAACTGTGATAACCTCAAAATCCTGACATTCCAATTCAGCCAAGTTCTTCCCTTGTGGAGGTACAGCAGTCTCGATGACGATCTCCATGTCAGTGTTTCTCTCCACGTGGACCATATTCTTGACCCTCTTGTCTGGCGCATCTTGGTAAATCTCATCAAAATCGGAATGATTAAGAACATAAGATGGCTGCCTCCTCTTCCTTCCTAGCTGAGCTTCGATCCAAGATTGGTCTCGGCTAATGCTACTAGAAGGGTCTACACTAGCAACAGGAGGTACTAACGAGAGTGAACGTGTAGAAGACTCAGTGCGAGGTGGAGAGTCTAAATCCAATTCAATGAGAATTGGGGTTGGTGACGGCTCTGAAACTGGTGTAGGAACTTGAGGCTGAACCTCAAGTACTGGCGGACTCTAAACTGGTCTTTGAGCTGATTCTGTGAAAGGCTGTCTATCAGGCTCCGTGTGTGTAACAGTGGCAAGCACCTTGCCCTTTGAATTGTTCGGCGCTTGACCTTTCTTGGGAGGATTACTCCTCTTCTTTTGTTTGGGTTTTGACGAGGAAGGTAGCGAAGGATTCACCACTACTGGCGGCTCTGCTCTGGGCACACTTACCCTCCTTGTCTTCTTGCTGTCGAGGTAAAGTATACTGTTCTGAATAACTCTACTTGACCTCTCCTTGACCGCTATGCATTCCTCATGCATCAATCAATCGCCGCAACGTTGTGTATCAACTCGCTCTAAAAATGAGGAAGAACCTCTCCCTCATCATCCGATAAACCTCCTCACATCTTGACAAGAAAACAAATCGAGAGAGAGAAGCGGCCGTAGCTGCTCGCGAACCTCGAAGTCATCTCGCGAATTTGCCCAATAATCCTCCATAGAAGGCCGTGATATGTACCAAAGGCGAGTTGTGTAATGACCTGAAAGATCATAGGCACGTGCTTCAACAAGATACTTAAGATGATATTTCTCAAGTTCTTGCCCTGCAATTTTGGCATCAATTGCCGACTTGCACCAATACATTCCAAATTGAAAAGGAAAGTTAAGAGATGGTTTGTGCCTGCGGCGTAGAAGACGATGAACATCATGCATCTGTCTTAGGAACTCCTAAAAGACTGTCTTATCCGAAGGATAACGTGGAAGCATAGCTGGATTTCCTGTGAATCTGTATACTCGGATGTAGGTATATGTTGGGAACTGAATAAACCAATCTGCCCCTCCATCCATTGCTGCCCTAGCAACTGCCGAGATACGAACGTGCAACTCCCGGTCCAAGTTTCTCACTGTATAAGTCAGAAAAGCCTCGTGAACACGCTTGAAATGATGTTCAGCTCTAGTGAACTCAAGCTGATCATAATACTGGTAGACTTTCTGAACACTGAGAATGCCCACGGTGTTCAGTCCTCGGAACTGACCCTGATAAGCGATCAAGTACATATGAAACTCATGAGCAACCATGAAACCGGTGATTTGCCTGTGGAGAATGTCGCTGATGAAGGATGACTAGTCATAATGCTCCTGCCCAGAAATGATGCGACCAATAATGTAATAAATCCAAGGCTAGAAAACATTTGCATGTTCTTGACCTGAGACACGATTCAGGAGTGTGATTAGAATCGCATACTCATCCTTGTATTCACCACGACCCACATTGTTTGGCAATCTGTTCTTTGCTTGTTTTAACCATCTTTCTGCCATCTTCTTCTATCATTTGTCCACATCAGCATCAAATTCCTGCGCACACTGCTCCATAGAAATAACTAGGCTGTTCTGGTGTTGAGGAATGCCAAAATTTCTTTCGATGTCCAAAGGCTTGAGACTGCAAATGACTCGTCCGTCAACTGACACTATCTCACGAGTAGTAGAATTGTAATGCTTAATACAAGACATCACGAATTCAACACAGTGAACGGAGATAGGTATGGAAGCGGCCTCTAGTAAACCAGACTGCTCAATATTTTGAATGATTGAACTTCTGATCTTGACCGGATCTAGCACTGCCTCTGGCAATACTTTGTGAAGATCTGTCTCAACCAACCTGAGAAAGTCATGAGTAAGGACGGTTTTGGTCCTGTATTCGAGCTGAGTGAACTGCATTCTGAAAAATTAACCTGTTGACTGTGAACTTGACTATGTTCTGACAAGATTTCTAGAAGCTAAAAATAGCCTGCGAGAGTTAAAAATAGCCTTTCGAAGAATTATTTTCAGCAAAAAATCTGAGATATGGGTTTTGTCTAAAAAAGGATTCTAAGATAACCCAGAATGTCAGTTTTGCGAAAATTCAACTTCTACTTGATCGTACAAAGACTTTTCACTTGAGAAAATTAGTAACTCAAGAACGAATGTTTTGAAGTTAAAAATTCGTGAAAAATCAAACGCACAATTTCAACTCGAGGAAATTATATGAGAATGATCAAGATTCTGAGACTTATCAATTTCGCCAATTTCAGGAACATGCAAAATGAATTCTGAGAGAAATCTGAGATTGAAGGATGAAAAAGACGTTTTTATGATGCTTCTTCTTCTGTGAAAATCGCCTTAGATTTCTTCAAATAGCTGACAATTGTAAACTTTGATCTGCAAAAAGATATGTTAGGTAAAAATGCCTTGGGAAATTGATGAAGAATTTGCCTTTGAATTGGAAGAATTCGCCTTTGTTTGAAAACCACGAATTTATCCTCTTGAAATTTGCGCCTTTGTTCTGAAGAAATTCGAATTTCCTTTTGAAGAAAATACGAATTGCAATGAAACTTGAGAATCCGCCTTTGACCTCTGAAGGATTGCGAATAGATATTGAATGAATACGCCTTGGATCCTGAAAAAGTGTGAATTGTTTGAAGGATTTATGCTTTAAGGATTTCGCCTTTTGAAACTGAAGTACTTGCGAATTTATTGAAGTTGCGCCTTTGAAAATTGATAAAACCACGAATTTCTCTTGATAAAATTCGCCTTAAAGAAATACACCTTTGATTCTTCAGGAATATGCGAATTTGACTTGAAGCTATGAATTGCTCTGAAGATGCACGCCTTTACTTCTTTCTTGAAGAAATACGAATTGCTTGAAATTTGCTTTGAAACTTGATAAAATTCGATTTCTTTTGAAGATATAAATTTGCTTTGTCAAAATACGAATTTCTCTTAAGATTGGATTTTCTCTTAAGAAATACGAATCTTGTTTTGAAAGCTTTGTGAATAATGAATGATGGCGCCATACTTTAAATAAGAAGAAATTTGCACCAATTGGTAACTGCAAGAATTCAAAACCCTGACAAAAATAGAAGACCTCTGATTGGTTGCCTTTCAGTTGAACTGCCACTGACTAGAAGTTCGAATTCAAATAAATATTAAAATATTCATTATCATGCAATTAGCAAAAGGCGCCAAAAATAGAAAATCGCCACTTTTAATGCTAAAATTGCAAAAATAAATATTAAATATTTTAACTTCAGTTGACAATTCGGAATGAAGCTTTGAGATTCATCGTTTGACTTCACTGATTCCGAAAAGTCATCTCTTGAGCTCATAGGCGTCCATTTGCTCAAGATACTTCACTTTTTACTAACTTCCTACTTTATAGGTGACAAAACGTCACGACTGGCCAACTTCACCACTAATTTCTGAATGACCGAGAGATGCTGAGACTGAACGGAGATATTCATCGGAAAGCCTGCTGAACAAGGAAGAAATGTCTACTGGGAGACACTACTGCAAAATCCATCATTTAACCCTTTGAAAAATTAGGCGCCTCTGATTAAATTGCTTTTACGGGTTCCAGACTTGGCCATTTCTCAAACTGCCATCTGACACTTCAAACGGCTGCTGACGGTGAACAGTGGACCCTGCTGACAGGAAACGAAGCTCACTGCGTGCCTGGAGATATTCTGCATCCAACGGATATATACACGACATCTGAAAGCTGTGTTAAGGGCCTCAAAAATAAAAGCGCCCCTGGCTCTTAGTTGCACTGATGTCATTTTGACAAAAATTGAACTTTCAACCAAATGCCCTATTTTGACCTCTGATATCTAGAGCTGGGATGATCGGATTCAGGCACTATCCGTTTAACGGACAGCCAGAAGGGCTCACAAGAGAAGTCTCTGGAGGTGACGAAGCAAGAAGACTGCTTCTAAGACCTCGCACGTACGAGCGTTTGCCAAATCCCGAAGGCTGACGGCTAGGCTCGTTGAATAGATAAAATGATCGCGCTTAAAAGCCGTGAAGACTTCGAACGCGAACGACCTCATCTGACAGGCCTAAAGGCTAGGCGCCTCTGGACTGTAGAAATACACTGCAAATCTTATGTTGGTCCGCCCGTGAAATTATGTGCTTAGGAGAACCTCCACCACGATCACCTGGAACGTCGGATTGACAAGCAGGATGATGCATCGCGGAGCCGGACTAGAGTAGTACTGATGTCAGGAAGACCTCATCTGCAAATTCTGCCATCTAAAGGGTCCTTTAAACCAGCGCCCCTGGGCTATACTTGCACTGGAAACAATGGAGAAGCTCAGAAACATGAAAACTCCATTATAAGCCGACCTTCGGACGACTGCTGTCAGAGCTCTGAGACTCGGATGACTGCGTTTGATATCTCGCCGGATAAGCAAACTAGTCGTGAACAGATTGACTGCATGAGCCATCAGAAATACCAGAATTTTCCCTCTCTTTAAGATGGGCGCCCTCAAGCTAGAGGCGCGCTTTTGCCTGAAAAAGACAAAATTCTCATATCTGGAACTTTGGGGATTTTAACTTCTGTCACTGTTTGTCGGAGCTATGGGTCTCGGAAAGGTTCGCTGGATAGCTCATCGGATAGCCAGACCAATTCTGAAGAGATTGACTAGATGCTTTAACACTTTCAACAAGATCTTAACCTTCAAAAAGTTGGGCGCCCCTGGGCTATAGTTGCGCTTTCCTACTTTTCTTCTGAGAAATCTTCATAAATTGACCATTAAAAACTCCGTTTCAATCACTGAAATCATCATGTGCAATGTGAAACGCCATCGTGAGACGCTCCTCCATCGTGAAAAGCTCCATTCTGAGTCTCTGCTTCAGGTTCTATTCAATAAAACTGACTTTGATTGACAAAATATTGACAAAAACTCCATGCTTGATATTGCCCAAAAACTGCATTTTACCTCATTTTAGCAAAGTTTAGACTAGTTTATGCAAAATGCCTTGATGAAGCAAAAAATTTGGTTTGGGTACAACACATTGGATTTGGGCTATTTGCTGTTATAGATATTCTATATTCCAGCAGTCAGAAAAAATTAGATATTTCCAAAAAGGGGCATTACAAAATGCCATTGATATAAGGAAGATATGTTTGGAATCATGATAGAGTAGAATCAAAGAAGAAAGAGAGAGGTATACCTGAAAGGAATAACACCCCCTAAAATATGGCAATGTGGGATGCATAAAGATGGAACTAGAAGAGCACATAGAAAATAATGTGAATCCTACATTATAATTTCTTGAACTAAATTCAATAAATTTCCACATTATGGTGCTTCCATACAAAAATCCATCTTCATACGTACAAACTTCATATTTTCATGATTATACTAGGAAATTAGAACAAACTTACGTCTTCTGAAAGGGAGACGATTATTGCTCCAAATCCAGGTAGCTTTTCTTTCAAAGGCTTGAATACCATTTTTAATATACCAGAAATATACACATCATTTAACTGAAACAAGAAAAAAACAAAAACAATATTTAGACAACAGGCCATATAAGAGGGAAAATAAATATAGTTAAGTTTTTGCAAGTAAAAGTTCTCTTTAATAGGATGCATACTCTTAGGATAAAATCAGGCCCATTTGTTTTTACAGTGATTACAACTTCTTCTTTCTCACATTGCAACGTAAACATAGCTTCCAATACCACCTCATTATCACTGCCATTTAGGACTCTTACACCTGCTCAAATCCAATCATTAAATTAAAAAAAAAATACTAATTTGTGACAATAGCACGAAAAATAGAACAAGATTTTTGCAACATTTATCTCCTTAGGTATTAGACTCTTACATTTTGAATTCCATATTCATTAATAAAAGGTGCATTTCAAATAATGATAAAGAAATAACGTGCACTTGAAAAAACCTCCAAATTGAGGACTTCTTTCCCCCAATTCAATAGACTTGACAGATAACTTCTCAATAAAACCCATCTTGTAATCATCAAGAATAAGTTGCAATTGATCCTTCAGTAAATATGACATTGGCTGCATTGAAAATGAAAATAAGTATATCAAAAACATATAAAAACAACAGACAACAATAATACATTTATTTCATGAAACTAAATATTTTTGTTCTTCCTCTTTCCCTCAACTTTGGTGCAATGACTATTCTATGAATCTATACTATAGCTAAGAAAAATGAGTTCATGAAAACAAAAAACTGAGTGTGGGCCACACGTAGGAGTTAGGGAAGAAAAGATGGAATTTATAAAACATAGCATTTTTAACTCACAGACATATGAAACTTATTTCCTTTGAAGGACAACATCAATGTTGTTATTTTAAAATCACATCAAATTAATGAAGATGAAGCTCAAAATGTTGTTGCAAAACATGCAGGCTAGATTGAACATCATGCAACTTAATGTGCACAAAAAATGTTTGCATTTACTGTTGTTGTAAAGAATTTATTTTAGTCATTTAGGTTGTAACCTAAAACATTCAATATATCTGTGCTATGTTATGATGTATATAACAATGAGATGTAAAACGCTGGGCCATTAGGAGATGATTGTTGTCATAATTATTGTTCAACCAAGATAAAGATGACATGTTTTACAATAGTAAAGTTTGACATCCAGTGGTTCTCAAGAGATCGTAGTGTTTTGTAATATCCCGCCCAGTTGAGATATTCGCTACTGGAAACTGCCTTCTCTAATTTTTGGAGGTTTTGTAGAATTTACTAGGGAATGCATAAAATTGAAAAATAAATACGAATAGAGAAATGCTGAAAACAAATATATCAAATGATTCAACTCTAATTAATTTATTGCTTTGAATTTACAATAAGATCGTACCCGAATAACAACTTCTGATCAGCAAATGATTAATCTTCCAAACCCTCGAAAACTTCTGAATTTCTTCTTCAATGAAGCACAAATGTGACCTCCGTATGAAGCCACCAATTAGCAAACCTCAGATGATCTTTCACACCCTCGAAAATCTGATACAATGAAGTAGCTACGCTCTCCAATGCCAAAAATTGCAGAAACCCTGGTTTCTCTTCTCTCACAACAAAAGCTCATAATTTGCACAAGTGTAGAATAAAAGAATTTGCTTTTGTGAAGGCTTATATACTCCCCTTGAAAAGGACGACTTCCCATGAGATATTTGAGTTTTAAATATAATATTTCATTTTCCTTTGTTAAGACTTAATAAAGTCTCATTAATTGGGTGCCAAAATCAAGGTACTTTATAATTTTCCTTTTATCATTAAATGGCCCCCACTTTAAATAAAGTCAAAATATAACTTTTTGAAATGTACCTTTTAATAATTAATTATTATTAAAGCTCAACTTTAATAATAATTAAAATAACATAACTTCTTCATAAATCATTATTTCTTAATTTTGTCGATGTCAGGGGGTCAACCACTACATCCACTATGCATCCAGGTGCCTTTCCAAAAATAGTAACACTAGACTCTAACAATCAAGTGAATTACTATAAATAGTAAGTGTGCGCAAACTGAGCCCAAACCAACTCCCAAAGGCGAATCCTGAATTACCCCAAACTCCGGAGAAGAAAACACCTCAAAAGTGCCACCAAAGAATCTGACAACTCCCACTTAGGACCCTCTAACCAACTGCATTAGCTACAAGGGTCAAATGATAGGCTAAACTTACCAACTCTAATGCTCTCAAAAATGGGGACATTATAGTCTGCCCTCTCTGAAATTGCTTGTCCCCAAGCAATCTCTACTGCGAAGAAACTCCACTCCACTGGAGGCCCAAAGGAAGAACTGTGAAATGTCCCACACATCTCTAACTAACTCATGTAGCACCAACATAAACACAACTGCGCAAGGATAAACATCATATCGACCGTCTGACTCATGCGCACCAAAATTGTGCATCATAATCAAAACATGTACAAGTAAATCAAAGATGAAACTATACGCTCTCTGCACACTATACATGCTATGTAAATCACCAATAAGCTCTATCTGGAATCCTGATGCACCAAAAGGATCCCAAACTTTGCGATCAATGCTCAACTGAATGTCGGGATCCCAAATCACTCTATAAAATGCCCAATTACTTGTCCACAACGCCCACTGGATAGAGACTGACCCATGCTCAAAATTGTTGTGAACTACCACAAGGTAGAGCAATCTACCAAACAGGAAAATCCTTGGATCCCACAACCAGAATGGAAGTCTGCCATGCGTATCATCCTATGAATTCCGTTGTGCTGTCCTAACATCAACTTCACCACACTGAGAATGATGAAGTAACCCATTGGAATCCACCCAAATTGCAATGCCTACCCTGTCACCACCTGGATTACAATACCAACGAAGCTCACATCCATCAGTCAAGAGCAAGTAAGAATATCCAGAATGATCTGCACTAGAACATTCCCCTTCATCCTCTGCAGTACTCCTAAGGATGTGATGACTATCCCACATAGGTGCTAGAAGATATGAAATTGCTACTCCCAAATCGAGGAAATATATAACTCTCCTCCATCACCGTTGTTAAAACTAAACATTCCATCATGCCTACTACCACTGCAACCTCTCTGAAGACATGTCTCTAACGGAGATTTCTGAGACAGAGAAGTTGCAAACTCTGCCTCATGCATCTTAGCATGAAGGTAATCTGAACTCTAACCCTGCAAGTAAGTCCTAGAAACAACTGAGTCAGACTTAGTATGTTCTTTTCTCTCCACAGAAAAGTAACAATAACTTTTAGAAAAACTCTTATAACAACCTGCAATAAAATCGAGAGAAAGGAAATGAAGTTTCCTGAAACAAGAGGAAAGGTTGTTATTCCATCTATTTTAGTTTTAGTTAGTAAAAAGGGGGAGCCTTCCCTTTGAAAATAGGAGAGTTTATCTCACACACTGTGGCTGAAACCACAATTTTACATATCCTCAAGGTATACAAAATTTTCAACCAACAGTTTTTGGCGACTCCACTGGGGAAATGATACATATTCGAAAGCCTCACGCTTTCTTTTGAAGTATACCGATATCCTATTCATTGTAATTTATCAATTTTTTCAAGCTTTTCCCAAGGACATGTAAATGGCTGCTCAAGGTCCTTGGGTAAATTCTTTTGGTCCGTTGAATCTAGCTCTACCCCTACATGCTCTTCCTGAAGGATCACAAAAGAAATTTCCCAAGTTCTTTGGTGATGGACAACAACATCCTGACGAGCACGTTGCTGCTTTCTACAGTGCTTGTGGAGTTCATGGTGCTGAATACGAAGATGTATCTATAAGGCTGTTTGTGGAGACTCTCCAAGGTGTTGCTGCAGATTGGGTTTATCATTTGGCACCACGTACCATCACAAACTGGGAAATTCTCATAGCCAAGTTTGAAGAAAGGTTCAAGCCTCCTGAAGGCGCTGATGCTTTGTTGGCTCAGCTCACCCAGTTGAAGAAGGAATCTCACGTGCCTATGCGCGAGTTCATTACTCACTTCAACAAGCTGACACGAAGAATTTCAACTGTTGCTCAACCTATAGCTAAGAATTTAAAATGTTTCTTTGTAAATGCTCAAGTACACGAGGTTGGTTTCCTATTAAGAAGAGCAACTCCAGCTACTCTCACAGTTGTGCAAACCCTGGCGACAAAAATTGAACACGATCTCATTCTTGCCGGGCAGATAAGGATAGAACCAAGTGGTTCTTCTTCTTTGGATTCATTTTCCTCCAGCACAAGGACAAATCCCATGGTGCAAAAGTTGGCAAATGAGTTGCTTGCTCTTAAAAGGTAGCTAGCTCAAGGTGTATTCTCTTCCCCTTATGAAAAAGACATTCCAAGAAGGCCATATCTACCTGTTGCTCATAATTTCGCTGATGAGAGTCAAGGAAAGTTATCTTCAACACCAGAAGGGCTTGCTCTTGAGGCACCATCAAGAAATGCAGCAGTGGAGGATTCTGATCTTGAACAAAGTGATCTTGTTGGTCTCTTGCAAGAGAAGGAAGCAGACATAGCTGGCGACTCTCAAATCTGGTTTATGCAGTTCCAGAAAGTTGTTGAACAAAAAGAAAAGACCATATCGGATATCATGAAGAATACACAACAAGAGGTTGAAGACCATCTTTCAAAGGTGTTGATGAAGGAGGACAATCACGTCATGGGATGTGAAAAGATAGTTTATGAAGATAAAAATGAGGTTTTTGTTGTTTGGTTTGATGAATTGCCCTCTTTTGTGGAGAAAAATGAAGAAAACCTACTCAAAACAGCATCAACAACAGTTTTAGAACATAAAGATAATTCTATTTTGGAGTTTGGAGTTTGATGAAAGTTGTCATGAAATAAAGTTCAACTTTCCTATTCAAAAGAGCAAAGAAGATATTGAAGAGGATACGTTTTGGGATGAGATGGAATCTTTTTGTTCAAGCTTTGATGCCAAACCAATATCCCATAAATTGGAAGATCATGAGCAACTTGGGAAGGATGAAAATCAAGAGTCTATTTTTCAAGGTGGAGGTTTTGATATTTTTTTAGGTCCTCAAGAAAGTTCTTCTAAGGATGAAATAGAACATGTTATGCATAAGAGATCTATCCCAGAACTTGATGAAGATCATTTCATGAGTACTATAGAAGAATTTTGTTCAAGTCTTGTTGAAGATTCTCTCCAATCAGAAGGTTATAAACAACATACTGAGGAATGCAATGCAGTCATGTTTTCATTTGAATCACATGAAGGAGATCTTTCCATTCAGCATGAGGTTGTCTTGGTTGAAAAACCAATTGTTCAAGCAGTAGCTTATAAGAAGAATTCAGTTTTTGTCCGATCAAGGGGATGCCCCATAAGACATCTAGCTTGGTTGGAAACCAGTGAGAAATCAGAGGTTTCACTTGTACCTGAACATGAAGATATATTTCAAAAAGAAGTCAAAGAAGCAGTTGCAGCTGAGCAAGAGCAGTCTGGTTTCAAAAATTTACTTTGGAGCAGCAATACAAATGATTCATTTCAAGAGGAAGGTGAATTTGTTCATCTTTTCCAAGGAGTCTTGCATCAAGTTCTAATACCCTTGTTCGTGCTTCATCTATACAAAGTTGCCTACAATCATGCAAGGTACCATAAGTTGTTGAATAAAGGTGGCTATTTTGTTGAACCAATTAATGGTTTCCTTTGAGAAGCTTCCATTTTTGGCTTGTTTCAATTAGGTAGGTTTTTATCTTTTCAATAAGTGCATTTGCACAATTTTTGTGTCATGTTTTCGTAGGCTTGCTTTGCGTCAGTCATGTCATCCTTCCTGTCATTTTGTGTCTTTGTTACTTGACTCCATAACCCAATGGATACTAAGGCACTTGGAGATTCTGGATTCTACTACCTTCGCTTTCGAAGGCAGTTCCTCAGTCGGAGCCAACTATTGTCCCTAATTTTTGACTTGTTAAAAATTGGGATAACCTATCAAAATTTTGATAAAATTTGAAGATATTCTCTTCTAAGGCACGTTTTACGAGGTGCAAACGTTAGAAAATTTCAGTTTTGGGTCTATAGTCATTTTGGATAACATTTTTCACTCACTCTCGTCCATTTTCGTGAAATTTTGAGTCATTTTTAGTGTGTTTTTTATCAATTTCGGGTTTTTGGGGCATCACTGCAAGTAGGGGTTTTAATTTCTTCTTACAAGTAAGTGATAGGAACTTTGTGCCTTTATTTTAAGTTAGTTGTAGGAACTTTTTATATAACTTACAAGCTGTAGGAACTTTTGAGATAACTTACAAGTTGTAGGAACTTTTTAGATAACTTACAGGTTGTAGGAACTTTTAGCTCACTTTACAAGTTACTTTTTAAAAAGTTACTTGCAACATGTTATAAAAAGTCCGATTTCACTTAAGTTTACTTGCAATGAGCTCCAAAAGTTCCTATTTCTCTTTATTTTTAAAAGTTTACTTGTTATGAGCTCCAAAAGTTCCTATTTCTCTTTATTTTTAAAATTTTACTTGCAATGAGCTCCAAAAGTTCCTATTTGAGTCTTTTATCATAATGTTCACTTGCAAAGTGCATCTAAAAACCCGATTTGCAAGTAAAGGGTATTTTTTAAGTTATTTGTTATTTTGTTCACTTGTAATGAGACTTAAAAAACCCGAAATGCTTGCAATGAAGTTTTACAAGTTATTTTAAACTTGTAATGAACATCAAAAAACCCGAAATTAGTTTTGCAAGTGTTTTTGTGGATCTTTAACTTGCTCTTGCTCATATGTACCCCAATTGGAGAGATTTTTGGCATGAAGAACACTTGGCAAAGTCTGCAACTTTATTGAATCCCCCATTTTTTCTCTACCATTGCCACATTTTTGCAGATTTGAGTTTGCTCAAGGCGCCTAGGGTTTTTCTTCTTCATTTTGGCTTGCAAACTCTTGTTGCGGGTATGTTCTTTGTTTCTTTTTATTTTTCTGTTTTTGTTGCTTTAAATCTTTGGTTCCTAGGTCGCCATTTTTGGAAGATGAGATTCTATATTTTAAAAGAAACGTCTCTTGGCTGAAAAACGTTTTTCTTCTTTCATTTTTCAGCATTCATTTCATTTAAAAAACGTTTTTCATTCCACTTTCATTCACCCTTCATTTTGCCTTTCATTCCATTCATTTCATTTGTCATAAATTCCCCTTCATTTCATCTCATTTACATACCCATTTCTCCATGATCTCATTGCCATTTTCTGCGGAAAAAAGAAAGAAAAATGATGCC
>VDFB02068723.1:0-16107 GCA_007258455.2 Sequoia sempervirens
GCCATTAAACTAGACTCTTATTGCTTATTGGCATTGTACCCTCCCCCAACTCTACCATCCTTTTGCACAATAAAATGTCTCCAAAGAGGTTAACTATGCTTTCTTCCTCTAGATGTCAGCAGTTCCCTTTTCTGGGCTGTTTGCTGAATAGTTGTCTCTCTTTTTCCCAAAAGCAGCCTCTGAAGTTCTCTCACAACCATAGTTACAAGACTTTGACCTGGCTTAGGTTGGCAAGATGCTTTTTGAGTGGGACTTGGACTCAGACTTGGCACATAGACCCAGCTAACACTTTGTAAAGACTTAGCAAATTGAAAAAAGTATGAAATATAGATTTTTTTTAAAGATTTAAAGCTTTTATCATGCACCCTTCAATAAATAAACTTTGAAGACCTAAGAAATTAATCAAATAGAAGCTACTTTGATCACATACATAAGTATACATCAATCATACATGTACACAGTTTTTTGTTGAAGGAAATATCACTGTTAAGTATATATAATATAAATATCGTCAAGTGTATAAAAAACTCATGTTTTGTGAAATCAATGTCATCAAAATGAAATATCATAAGTATAACTATGGCTTAGAGGAGCCTGCATTACTTGTCCTAACATCTGTAGTAGTATGACTAGTCCTACACAGGAGCAGGAGTTTAAGATAGGTGGTCGTTAATGATGGAGTCATGATATCTGTTTTTGTATTAGTGACACTAACATTTGAGGGGTCTGCTCGTACTCTATCCTCATTTTCCATGGCTACTGCTTTTGCCTCTAGGTTTGCTTGACCAATCCATGCAAAATCCTCTTCAATGAAGATATGATGATTAACTTTGTTGATCTAATTTGTTGTGGATCAATCTCCTTTCAATCTCCTTTAGAGTGATGGAATATAAGTCAGCATCTAGGATTTGTTTGTGGCAAAGACAAAGGTTGTAATGAATATAAACATGATGATTCAACCTTTGCATTGACAACCTTTTGTGCCTTTTGGATTGTGTGTTCAGACATACTCCAATTGCACTCACATTTTGAATTGCTGCATGGTTGACTCAAGGCATGAGCTTTCCTTTAAAGATTTGACACCTTATTGCCAAACCTCTCCCACCATGCATTTGAAATGGGAAAATAAAAGAATCCAGTTTCATTGTAGCTTAAAGTTCAACACAAATGAGAAAAAATGTTTTTAACTTAAAGTACACCCTTAATAGAATTACCTAGCTACAATGTTGTTCAAGTTGCCTTGCATATATCTTGTGAAAAGAGGTTTGTTTGCACAAGTTTGTAGATTTCAATCTTAGAAATGATTTTCACTTCCTGTTGAGGATTAGGTTCCATTTGTTCTATGATCGTGTAGAACCCACAAAAAACCTTTTCAATGATGGTTTGAATTTCGGATTCAAGAAATAGACAAGTACATGTAAAGGCTTGTGATGTTGATCGTGTCATTACCAATCAATGATGTCCGAAATGCGTGATATTTATGCTCAACCCCAACATAGATGGATTTGATGATCTCCTTGGTGCTATCTATGCCGTCATATACATAGCCCATTGCAGGCTTCTCTCCCTTAAAAACTTGAAGGAGGGCAATTAAAGACTTTGTGAATTCTAGTTATTATCAAACATTAACATCAATTAATATTAAAAAATAAACAAGTAGAATGGAATTATGAATTTACATCTACAATCTCCTTTGTTGGAAGCCATAAGCTTTGTTCATTGAAAACGAAGTTTACTGTGTCAACACATGCATTGTTCTTAGTATTTGAAGATGTAGAACACTAGTTGCTATAACAAATAGGCACCTCGATACAATATTTATTGAAGCAAAGATTGTAATGTGATGAAGTTTGTTGCAAAGCATGTTATTCCAAGATGAGCCTACTCCCTCTTGCCTATGTATTTGCTCATTAAGTTGAGGATCCAAGGATGGTTGTCTATGTATTTGCAAATGTTTTTACTATGATTCAAATATGCTTGACCCGTGATTTCTTTCCAAAGGTCTTCCTGTCATGAGTGATGTTCTGAGCAACTAAGGGAGTCTGTGGAATAAGATGAAAGCCTTATTTGTTATAAGCATGTCTCACCCATTTCGGGACGCTTATTGTGGGACGGCAGGGGATCTAGTTTTGGGGATCTGCAGTCCAAGGGCAGATTTTTGGGGACTTGGGCGGGGGACAGAAGGAGCATAGGAATTTTTCAAAATATATATATATACACACACACACACACACAAACACACAATTACATATATATGTATGAATTTTTAAAAATATCTTATATATATAGAGAGAGAGCAATTTGAAATATCAAATATGTGCAACAATATCAATATGACAATATGTGCATAGATAAAGAGTATAACAGTAGTATAACAACGATATAACAACAATATAACGGTAATATAAAGATAAAGGTAAACACTAACAAGAATGCCAATAACTTAACTATTAAATATTTATCAAGCAATTTTTATTTAATTTGACAATAAAATTAAATAGTTTGTTTAAAAATTAAATGTTTTATTAGATATAATGAAACATTGAAATATTTCATATTTAATATTTATCAAGCAATTTTTATTTAATGAAATATTTAATATTTATCAAACAAATTTTTATTTAATTTGACAATAAAATTTCAACAGTTTGTTTAAAATTAAATGTTTTTATCAAACATAACATGAAACATTAAACATTTTACCATTTCTAATACTATCAAGCAATTTTTAAGTTTGCAATGAAATATTTTAATATTTGTCAATCAATTTTATTTAATTTACAATGAACTGTTCATTTCAATCCCTTGACAAGGGGACTTAAATCTCACATCATAGTGACCTCCCAGCCTCTAGCCATTTCCTCGTGAGCCTAGGGCCCCTTTGCCTTCCTGTTTTTCGTCCCTTTTCGTGACTGCTTCCCAATTTCCAATTTTTTAGGGAACTGTGAATTTTCCTGGTGGATGTTCTCAGCCGTCCTCCTGGCCCCAAAATGCCAGTGGACGTGAATGAGGGTTTGGGGGGGCGGGGGATGCGTCCCTGTGTAACATAGGTTATAAGTGTACTCGCAACATTATAATTTGCCACATTATATGTAACTATTTGTGCAAAATTCTCCTCACGTACTTTGACAAAGGCTTCTTTAAAAATTCTCAAAGGAAATCATCATTTTTTGTCTTTTCCAAAGCATCAATGGATTTTAGGAAATTGTTCCATTTGAGGTAAAGAAAGAAATTTTAAATGCTAATTTTAATCTCTAAAGTAGAAGCTTGACATATTAATCATTAAATCAATAGATTTTAGGAAGTACAACCACCTGAAGAAGAAATAATGAAATCCAACAATGTTTTGTTCCTCTTGTTTGACCAACCACTGGTCATGATTGTACACCATTTCCTCCACATTTATGTTGCTTCTAAACTGTGGCCTTCACATCAACCACTTTTTGGAGTCAAAATGGACCTCTTTACTTCCTCATCATTAGAGGCTTCGAAACCTGCACAACAAACAACAATGACATCTACCATATTTTTGCTTGTAAGGAGACTTAAAACAAAGAAAACAAACAAAATATGTATTATAAAATTTAGAGCTTATTTTCTACAAATTTGTAATTTTAAAAATTCAAGAGACAAAGAAATAAAACAACATATTTTAAAACAAACATAACAAATAATTACATGGCTGCGTGAAATGTAATGGAACAATAGAACCAATAGTCTCTAAATTACACTTCTTGTTGCATAATGCTTGTTCTTATTCTAACCTATACTCTCAAGCTATGCTATTGGTTTTTCGCGAAAGCTGCCTAAATCTGAGTACAATCTACTCTTGGCTGGGATTCAGGTGTGGTATGCCTATTGTTGGCCAACGGATTTGCACATTTGAATTTATTGTATAATTTTAGCTCTCTGCCCAAAATAGATGCATTCAATTACCAATAGTTGAAAACCTTGTTTTCTTTGCCTACTTCAAGTTTTCTTGCATAAGTTACAGCAAGTTTGATGAATTGGAACATAACTAAGTCCATACTGCTGAGCTTCCTTAGGTTTTCAGCAGTGCACTCCTACTTATCATAGATGTTATCAATCATCCTCTTGAAGTTCCCCTTCAACGATTCTTCGTCTTCATCCTCATTGCTGGCTTCTTTTCTAAGGTGTAGGCCGATTCCCAAGATTCATCTGAATTTCATCCCTAATAGTGCTGCATTTAGTTAGTACTTTGCCAAACTCTTGTATACTTTGTTTGAGAATTTAGAGCTTCCATTTTATGCTCCTCTTCCACATGACACACCTATTATCAATGACATTAGGGAGAATCTTTTCACTAATCAACCTATCAGAGCCTAGTTCCACCATCCTTTTGAAATCGCCATCAGTATTTGTCCAAATAGCTTCTTCACGTTTGGTTGGAGAAATATCTTTATCAATCTCAATTTTCATGATATCCATGTACTTACATAATTTTCATGATATCCATGTACTTACATACCTTCTTCATATGAGAAGTAAATTTGTTTCCCTTACTCAAAATATCAGAGACCTATTCCTTTGTGGCTTTCCCAAAGGCTTTGTACTTCTGCATTTTATTTACTACTTCTATCCTCATAGATGATGTTGGGTCATAAGTAGTGTTCCAAAGGGTTTTGGGGACGGGTATGGGGGGACGACAGGGGACGTATTTTAGGGATACGGGGGCACGAGGTCTAATTTTGGAGGCGGCAGGGGGATAGTGGGGGGGTGTTGAAATACATATAGTACTTGAGAAAATAGTCATAAAAAGATGTATAAGAATTATACATCTTGGAGACAGCTAGGAGTTCCCTAGATGTCTTGAGGGCACCCTAGCATCTTTAAAGTCCTAGTGGTGTCTTGGAGACAACAACATTGGTGGTGGGTTGGTGGGGGGACGTCCCCCCCAAGTCCCCAAGTCTTCGAGACGCCCCCCTCTAGGAAACACGGGTTTTTTTGGGGGGGGGGACGCATCCCTGTGGAACACTGGTCATAAGCAACTTCTGCTTGAGCAACTGGCTGTGGAACAATATTGAGTACATACCTTAAGCTCTCAGTCAGAAGATTTACCTGACTTTTCATTTCATCTTTATGTGATTTTTATTCTTTTATTGTCCTTTCCAATTCAACTTTTTATGCCCCAAAAATGCAGAATCCTAAATGTCCTACAGCGTCCACCATAGTCCCAGAAACCAGCCCAAAAGTGGTTGACTGTGCCTCCCAGCTTCCTGCCAGTTTCCTCCCATGTCCCACTCTGTCCTGTTTGTGTCCTGCAATGCACAGCCTCCCCACTTCAAAAGGCCTCAAAGTGTGTCCCTGAATCAGTTGGCCAACAAGGTCCTTCTCTAGGAGATTCACTTGGACAATTTTTCTCTTCTTGGATAGGGTTTGTTTGGGGTTTGTTTGAGCCATGAAGTAGCAGTAGGTGTAGTTGCTGACTTGGAACTAGGGAAATGAATTGTAACATCCTTCTCAAAGGAGGAGTAACAAATGGTCTATCTTTAGGAGAAGAAGGGGGAGTAGGACCTACCCTAGGAGAGGTGTGTGTATTTCTAGGAGGAGAAGATTCAAGAGAAGAGGGGGCACTTGCTTGAGAAGGGGAAGTGGAAACATTGACCATCTCTTCTTCTTCAGCTACTTGTTTTTCTTTGTCTTGCTGCGGGGGTTCAGGAGCATCTTCTCCACATGTCCTTCCTGGTAGATTCTTCTGTGGAGGTTTACCATCACCACCACCTTGCCCCACTGATGGCATATGTTGTGTAAGGGAGGTTCGCACATTGAGGAAGAAAGCCTTATGCTGCTCTCTTCTTGAGGTTTAGTGTTTTGTGACCTTGGAGGAGGAACTTGTTTTTTTGTGTTCTTCTTTGCAACCCACTCTTGTGTCCTTTTCAATACCACTGCAGTTTTTGCTTCAATAGTTTCATTTTCCTTGATACTCCAATCCATAGATATAATAGGTTGAGTTTGAATATGGTTAATAAAAATTGGATCCAATAAATCGGATTCATCATCTTCTATGCCTTGGATATTCCAATGTGATTTGAATGTAACAACTTGTCTCAGAGTCAACTTCATCCGGCTTCTCCTTCACACTTCATACTCATCTGCACAATCAACTCAGGAATCTTTTAGGTCTGGAATATGATTAAAACTAGATCCTAACTGCAGATTGTTTTTCACAAAGTTCTTACTTTCGAAAGGAAACCTTCTGTCATAAAACTGCAATGTATATTTGACAAGATCTCATTCAATATTGAGGGCATCAAACATACAGTTGCAAGAAAAGTAGCTAAGACCAATGGGAAACTGCACACCAACCTTCTTCCTTTCTTGACATCTTTTGTTTACCTTAGCCATTTGTCTACACTCCTCTATCAAAACAAAATTATCTTCTGCATACTTAGGGAGCTTGAGTGGAAGACCATCAAAACCTCCTATTCTAATGTATGTAAATCTCTGAAACTGTATAAAATGACTCAAGTGAGAGAAAATAAACCAAATCACATTCCCATAGATTCCAAACCCATGTATTTCCTTTGAATTCTCTCAAACTAGCCTAAGTTAGCCATGACCTGATTTTTAAGTTTTACAAAAATTAGAATCTGTCCAGTATCAACAAACAAGCAGGACACCTGTGTCCCTCCCTTCCTGAGGGAGAAAGTCCTCTGTTACCAAACAGGAACTCAGTAGCATGGAGCAACAAAGCATTTTACTGAGCAACACAACGCCTAAATGTAGCACCTAGTGCCAGTCTCATTGCAGCTACCACAACTAAATGAGCTTCCTCCTAATTCCCACTCCTAATTGACCCTGACCCAAGTCTCCATAAGGAATTTGTTCACTTTCCTTTAAAGAACCCACTCTAATTTTAAATGGAGATTGAACCCTTTCAGATTCCAGCAAACGAGAGAAAGCGAACTTCTTAGCATACAATGTTGCCAGAGGGGCCTTATAGAGATGGCCCCACACCATGTACCACCCTGGCAACACAACATGGAGGCCCACACCTAGAGGAAAGTTTGGTGTTCAAATAATCACAAACAATTAAGGGAAGATGAAGCCCCGGGTTTTAAATGAACACTTTCAACACCCATTCTAGCAAAATGCATTCCCATTCTGTCTCCCTGAACATTTTGACTACCTTCCCAACCCTAATTAGCCAGCAGTAACCCAAACCCTGAACTTTGAACTTGAAGTCCCGCTGGGTCCCTCCTGCCCAGGCACAAAGCAATGAAGCAAAGCAAAGCAAGACACATGAACCTATTCATTGGGAATTTAGTGATCATTGAATGCATCTAGTTGCTAATAAGCTGCGCCCAATCCAAATATTGCTCGCCATGAATAATAATTTGTACAAAGAAATACATCCTCTTCAAAATCATGCGCTCTCTCACTTCCTTTCAACCTATGTAGAGCACAATTATGTTGGAGATTTCATCAACGAAATGGTTCCTGTGCATATTCTTAGGCAGTTGGGTTTGCCCTTCTTTAGTGTAGCAAACCATTCGCGAGCAATTACATTCCTGTATCGCCCTTTGCTCTTTGAAAAAGCATAGTATGAGGAGGAAAAATCAAAATCTGCACACTTCTTTATATGGGATCTTCAAGCAAGAGGCAAAGGTTTCTCTCTCGATTTTCACTACCAAACAATTGTTATTTGTCCTCACTTCCCGTTTTTGGGGGGCATAATGGTTTATATATTCCAACACTAAATCAAGGCATTGGATAACCATTGGGAATGCCGCGGCTTGCGACAACCCACTTTCAATTAACCTTTGAGTTATGGGTGGCCTGCTATATTTTCCAACTCTTTCCCAAAATTCATCTAAATTCACATGCCCTAATTTTGTATCCCCAATTTCTGGCATGGTGTTGGTTAAACT
The DNA here is from genome assembly GCA_007258455.2 of Sequoia sempervirens. Classification (NCBI taxonomy): domain Eukaryota; kingdom Viridiplantae; phylum Streptophyta; class Pinopsida; order Cupressales; family Cupressaceae; genus Sequoia; species Sequoia sempervirens. Next base: position 7,893 of record VDFB02068723.1, read on the forward strand.
GGACAAGTATTCATAACCCTGATACTTGAATTTCATGCTGGAAGAAAACCCTAGAATAAATTTGCAACCAAAAATGGACGAATTTGCTTATGCAAGCTCAATTCTCCTTAATTGAATTATCCCCTAGAAAATTGTAGCTCAGCAGAGTAGTATCATACCTTTAAATTGCGCCACCAAGCTTTGAAATTTACTAGTTGTGCCAATTTTGCAATTTCTCTTTCTTCACCTCACGAAGAATTCTTCTCCAAATGCTTGTTAAAATGAGCCTTTTGAATAGCTCTATTCTCCTATAAACACTTGTAGTTGCAATCAATGCTCAGAAGTGATAGATAGCCATTAATGGTGCCCCATTAAGGTTGGTGTGTGCGAGCTTTCCAATCTTTCATTTTGCTTCAACCTCCTTTTGGATATTTGAAAAAGAACAACTAGTAAAGCTTTTTGACAAATTGAGCGGTTTCAATAACCTTGTCGGGAACTGACAAATGTTTCAAAACTTATGTACGGTTCTAAAATGTCATTTTCTTGATGTAGCCTTCATCGCATCGCTCTCTAGAACAAAGAAATTTATAACTTACTTGTTGTCGGAAGAAAGTAGGGTTTCTACTAAAGAATTATTGTATTATTTAATGGTCATCTTAGCCTTTAGTTAGTCTGTAGTTTACTTTTTGTTTGCTTCTGTTAGTTTTTAGTTATTTACTTTTGTTAACAATTGTTTCTTTTTAGAAACATCTTCCACCTTTGTATTATTTAAGGAGCTCTCTTCTCCTTTGTAAAGAACGGATATTAAATATAAATTATCATTTCACGGTATCAGAGCTTAGGCTCAATCTTAGTTTTTTTTAAGCCCATTTTTTTTTAAATCGAAGAATTTTTTGAAGAAATTTTTGGGGGCCAATTTTTGGAAGAAATTTTCATTAAAAATCATGGGTTTCTGCTGATGAGCACACAGTTATACTTAGAGGAGGAGGAGGAGGAGTGGGGAGGAAGGGGTGGTGGTGAATCAGTATAACACAACTTTTACCAATTTAAAACTTTATCAATCACAATAGTAACTAGAATATAACAATAAGAACAAGTTGACACCAAGATTTTACATGGAAACCCTTACGGGAGAAAACCACGGTACAAATAATGTATTTTATATTTATATAAGTTTACAATGATTGTAGGCACCAACCTACGAGAGGTACCAACCTCTTAATCTGTTTTGTAGGCACCAACTTACAAGGAGCACCAACTCCCTAACTTGGTTTAGTAGGCACCAACCTACAAGGAGCACCAACTCCCTCTTGCAAGGCACCAACCGTGGCTAACAAGAGGCACCAACCTCTTATGATAAACTGAAAATCTGAATTCTGCTTTTTACTTCACTCCAATCCTTTCTTTGTGATGTATGCTATCACTCCAATGCCCACACAAGAAATATAATCTTCTGTTCTGATTTCACATCAGCATTCTCTCACATACAAGTCTGCCTCTTATATTCTCTTCATAGATCTGATCTAACACTGCCTTATGAGTGCTTAATGTCTGATTCAAAACCTGCTACAAATTAGGCATAAGATCTGTTCCAAATTCTCATCCAACTTTTGCTTCAAATCAGATACAAGGTCTGCTTCACTTCTATTTGCTTTTTCTTGATGATCTTCTTATATATATTTTGTTTACTTCAATCTGCTTGCAAATCCTTCACAGGTCTACTCAAATATGCTTCATTATTTGCCTCATAAGTCTCCTTAAATCTGCCTTGAGTGATTTATCCTTTGTACCTCATAAATCTCTCACATTCATTCATATGTGCATCATGATCTTTATTGATATGTCTTCATAAATCCATGCTTTCTCAGATTTGTTTATATATTTATATATATATATACATATTTGTCAAACCTGCTGGTGCATAAGATTTATCCTTAATACTACACCCTTGACACTTTTTTTTTTCCAATACTCCACACCTTTTTCAAATTCTATTTATATCTCTATGTTTCTATGAAGAGAGACATCCTTTGGTAAAGGAGATAACTTTTGAAACAGTCATGACTCCTCTTAATTAACCACGGCCATTCTTCTAATCGCACCCCTCACTTATATCAATAATTTTCATTGCTTAGTAAATCGCAGTCTTTAATAAATAATCACTACTCCTTCAATGGTAGTCGCTGTCCTTTCTAATTTCTATCATATAGATTGCTGCACCTTTAATATATGGAATAACTCTTTTCTGATTTTTGGTTTTATTTGACTTTTCATCTTTTCTTTCCAAAGCCATGAATTATGTATTATTTTGTCTTCCATTCACGGCATCGCTTTGTCTTTCTGATTTAAGTCTTTCATTCGCACTTTAGACTTGTCAACATTATAAAAGCAGATTATTTACACTTATTTTTATTCATATTATCCATTGTTTATTTTTTTTTCACTAATTGCCTTAAGGATTAACATTAACTTTATCGCTTTAATTTTATTTTAATGCCCTGTCTGATCATACATCTTGTTTGTTTCGTCTTTGCAGGTTTTGTGTTGTCTTATTTTGCTTTTTAGTTTCATTTAACAAATTAGTGCCTTTTCATACTTTATATATTCTGCATCATCAAAATATAGAACAGTGATGCTTTCAGCTATAAACTTGTCTTCCTTATAACCTTGATCAAACATTTAACTGTGATCCTGCAAATCATCTTTTATTGTCAATATGCTATGCATACATTTATGACGATATCTTTGTCTTCAAACTCATCCATACTCCTTTGACATCAATGACAATTAATGCAACATTCTTTGACATTGAACTCAAACAATGAATTCCTTCCACAATGGCTTTGATATCAATGATAATCAAACCAACACTTAACATCAATGACAATATTCCCAATATTTTCATCTTCAAATCGTGTTCTTTGTCTGATGGAAATTGCGACGGTTGGCAGGCATTTTCAGGATGATATTTTTGAAATCTGGCGTAAAAAATGCGCGCGACCTAATTAATATGCATGGCGCGGGGTTTCAGTGCTAAAGGTTTTTCGAGTTGATCTGCAGAGGGATTTTAGATGCATTCGCTCGGCTCTGAGATGTGGTGTTTTATCTAGTTTACGCTAAAATGAGGTTTTAAAACGCTGATGGGATGAATTACGCGGCGTTTTTAGGTTCTATGCGCGAACAGCGCGAATTTCTTTTCTGCAAGGTATGACCAGATCGTGATTTCCAGAAACCAGACGCTTCCGAAGGTCGCTACTCTTTTAGCGGATTGCGGTTATGGCTTTGTGATTTTTGCATTTTGAGCAGTGTTTCTGGCGAACTTTTTAAAGTTTACCGGCCTCTTACCGAAAATTCAGGGTTTTGCTGGCGCCGCATCCGTTTTTGCCGTTTCCACGATGTTTTATTGGTTAATTAATTAGCAAGTCTTATGGAAGGTATTGCTCAGAATTGAATTTTTTTTTGACGAGTTCTGCCAGTTGATTCCTGATCTTACCTCATTTTTTGTGCTCTTGGAAAATGGGAGGGATGGCTTTTATGCAGTCTGACCAGGTTTATCTTTTTGCTCAGTTGTTGGCTTTTGCTAGATATCTATCAAAATTTATAATTTCAATATACTGCACACACAATTAGCTCATTTCTTTGCCTCAAATCATACTCTGCATGGCTTAGCTCAGCTCTCCATAATAAGTTTTGTTTCAAATTTATTTATTTCACAAAAGAGGGAATTGAAGGGGAAACAACAGCGGCTGAATAAATTTACAAATCATTGTGGGGGCTTTTAGAAACTGACAATCTGGTCGGGGAATTCTATGCTGACATGGCTTTGGGAGATATAAAATTTATATTGTTGTAGCTATTTAATTAGTGAATTCTTATAGCAATTGAAAATTCATCTTATAAAATGTATTCAATTGCTCTTTTAAAATAAAATTCATATCTCTGGTTTCTGCTGCTCTTTACATCACTTCTTCTTCTTCTTCTTCTGGCCTCTTTGCTATGTATTATTAGTGGTAATTGATTATTTCTAAAGGGTAGTTGGTGTTTTATATTTTATAAATGGATTTGTGACTAATGTGCACTTTTGCTAGGCACCTACCCTCTATTTATTTTAAATTTTAGGTTGTTATTGAAAGGGGTTTTGGTGAACATGTTCACACCATTAGATCCCATTGCTTGCTGCTGTTAATGTTAGGATCAGATTTAACAGAAAGCAGAAAAAGCAACACAAACACATGAAGACATGAACAATAGAACACAACATATATCCTGGGAAAACCCTCCTTCTCGAGGGAGAAAAACCCAGCCACAAATATGTCTCTTGTATATTGAATCTCAACAAGCATGTCACTTTTACAATAGGCTGATAAGAAGGCCAACACAAAGCACCATAATCTGATGCAAATACAGAAATTGAGTGAAGCAATCTGCTAACAATTATCTCAGCCTTCTACACTCTGCATTTGATGAAGAACTTGCACACCTCTTGAATAATTCGAACTTCCTCTACAAGACAGCTTCACACACACACAGAGAATAATTCCTCCAGCTGCATCTATCTTCAGCTAAAAATAAAGCTACATGCAAAAGCAAGGAGACGCACAAGGAGGGCAGTTACAATTGCTTAATTTAGAGATTCTTATGCAAAGATTCCTCTGCATGACAGAAGGAATGATAAATGCATGTCAGAATGCAGATTCTCCTGCATGACAGTTATGACAATTAATGAATGTTCTTCTGCATGTCAGTTACGCCAATTTTGGAAGATTCACATACATGATAGAAGATACCTCCTGCAGCTACTGAAACATTAACAGCTGCCACTGTAGGTTATGCTGCCAAATTCACCTGGGGCCTGATCTGGTTTCATCCATTTGTTTGGTGTTGGTCCTATGCACTCAGCAAGACTTGATCTCTTGGGCTCTTTGGGAGCCATTCAACTTCACCAATAGACCAAGGGCCACTTGACTCAATCCCTTTATTTGACTTCTTGTTGAATATGGTTTGATACAAATTGCTGTATGTTTTTCATGTCAAAGTTCTATAATAGATTAAACTCAAATTGCTTTTTCCTATACAATTTTGCATCTTAGGCTTGGAGTCTCAGTTTTGTCTTGAGCGTTGGTTCCTTGAGAAAATGAATCATATTTCCTTGCTGCTAATCATGTGATTGCTATTATTTTATTTGAAAGAGGATTTGTCAAAGGTGTATTTATGATTTTACCTTGCTGATATTTACTATGTGGCACGAATTTGCTGTTTGATGGTTGAAGTTTTACATTTTCAATTGAAACTGAGATTACATTCCTAAGAGAATAAGAGAGCATTATGGTTGTTACCATTGGTTAGTTGCATTAATGCAGTTTTTTGCTGTGCGTTTGTTTCATTCTGAATACTCAGTTGTAATGCACTGCTTCAGTAATGCTAAGAAAACACAGGCAATTAGAGCATTTGAATACTCTGGTGGATGTACAGGTGTAGTTATTTTATCATGTTAACTGCTGCTGCCTGTAACATATAGCTTAGAGAATTAAATTGCTTCTTCTGTATGTATGGTTTAACTTTGAAGTTAGTGTGGTTCCAAGTTTTTCACTTTACGCAAATTGTAATGAACTTTATAGAAATTTCCTCTATTTTGAAGGTGAAGAGGATATCGTTTGATTTCATTTTCTACACGTCTTCTGTTGCTTTCAATGGAAATGGAACATTGACACTAACATTATTTTTGGTATTATAGGATGCCTTCATATTATGGGACACATATGGGTTTCCAATGGATCTCACACAGGTGATTTGTCATCATCATTTCCTTTCTAAACCATTTGGGGCCTGGAAATTGAAATGGATTAATGCTCTTCTTTACCTGATATACAAAACATCTGTAATTTTATTACCAGCTTATGGCAGAAGAAATGGGCCTGAAGGTAGATGTAGATGGGTTCAACACTGCAATGGAAGAAGCTAGACAGAAGGCAAGAAGTGCTCGAGGGAGGGTGAGTTTGTTTCTTTAGTAGGTAGTATAGATTGAAATACATGTGTGGTACCTAGACATGATTTTATTCCTTGAAACTAGTCCACATTGACATGATCTGCAATAGATAAAGGGATGCTAATTTTCTACAACATGAATTAATTTTTAGTGCATCTGCTTTCAATGCATTCTTAAATTTCTGACCATAAAGTTAGATACAGATGTTTGGCCTCATGATAATTTGGAGATTTATGTAACTAACATTCCTGTGTTCTCTCTCTTGATGTTGGAAAAAACAATAGTTTCTGTGTGATTGAATCATGACATCCTTAATGCCTAGATGGCTATAATACAAGTATTTGTATGTATTACGTAGGGCTTATCCCAGCAACACTGCACATTGAAATTCATAGTAATATAACTTGCAGTAATTTAATATTGGGGATGTCTGAAGGACTCTGAACTATTCAACATTGATGAGTATAAGATCATGCTAGAAATTAACAATTTTGATTGAGGGTTATCTAAGTGACAAATAAGGACCTTTGATGTCTGCAATTATTCTATTATTTTTGCTCAAGGCATTATCGAAACAGACATGGAATAGGACAGAACTAACAGAACTATCGTATCTTTCCTACTTGGCAGTATAAGATCATGCTAGAAATTTTATCAATTTTGATTGAGGGTTAATCTAAGTGACAAATAAGGACCTTTGATATCTGCAATTATTCTATTATTTTTGCTCGAGGCATTATTGAAACATACAATAGGACAGAACTATTATATTGTATCTTTCCTACTAGGCAATAAGAAATTTGGGATTTTTATTAATATTTGTCTCATTAATTTCACTTTAGCAGTCAGGTGGGGAAATTCTTGTCATGGAGGCTGAAGCAACTGCTGAGTTGTTGAGAAGGGGTGTGGATCCAACGGATGACAAAAGCAAGTATGTCTGGAATCAGGTTAGTACAAGATTGTATTGCAACAAGTTAGCATTTTGTATTAAAGGAATATTTTTTTTAGTCATTGCATATACTGGAAAACAATGAATATTGGTAGCTCATTGATGGACTGGATAGACAATCTCTCTGGTTTTGGACTGCATAATTAGAGGATGTTATATATCATCTTCGTTGACTGTGAAATGTTGTTATGCTTCCAGTGTCTTTGCCTAGTGGAGGATATACAATAGTAATGAGTAAATTAGTTTATTTAAACATCATTAAGGTGGATGGTCATTGATGCAATGCCCAATTATTATGTGTGCTAGCTTGTTATGCCATGAAAGGCATGCTGGAAGAGTATCTACTTGTCTTGGGGCTTCTATTTTGTATTTTCTTTGGGCAAAATTGAAATACTGGGAGCACCAACATGAGAATCATGAACATCTTCACTCAGAAACTTCAAGGAGTGCTTGTGTATGGTAGCATTAAATAGTGCACTTGTCCAACTTAGGTTTTACCTTGGGACTGTAGTTGACCTTGGTCTTTCTTGGACCTCTTAGTTTTTGGGCTATATTCATGTTGGAGGGAAAGGGGAATTGTGAGCAGAAAATGGTTTGAACATATGCTCCCTGGGGACATGTCCCTTGCCAAAATGATCCTGTCATAGGGGATGTTTTGGGAATGCAGGATGGGTAGGTAACAGCCCCACCCCGTCCCTTTTTTTGTAGAAAAATAAGAAATGTCCCTGGTACATTTTTTTCTAAAGGGGATGCTTGGTATGTTAGGGGATGACTAGTCATCCCCTAAAACACAGGTGCTTTCTGCTGCCTTAAAAAAATACAGTTTTGGGGAAAAACAAGGGATGGGCAGACCCACAAGGACCCCCACAGCCCTTTAAACTAAACCTGAACCTAGAACAACCCCAAAAACAACTAAAAACAAAAAACAAAATTCATTTTGACATTTTCCAATTTGTGAAGAAGAAAAGAAAGAGAAAGGGGAGCAGTGGGAAGAGGAGAACAATAATAGAAAGAAGGCAATAGAGCATCAAATCCACACCCTTTGGAGTAAGTTTACCATTCAATATTCATTTGTTCAATATCTTTGCATTGTTTTTGGTTTTTCTGGAAAGTTCCAAGCACTTAGGGAGTGTTTTTGTGTGTTTTCTGTTTGCACTTAGGATAGTGAGAGTGAAGAGAAAAATGGCTACTACTGGCGGTTCTTTTGGGGGTGGGAATGTTATAGAGATTGTGAGTTCGAGTAACCCTTTTTAATGTATTTGCCAACTCTTCAAACAATATGCTAAACCCCATTTAATCCC
>VDFB02068724.1:0-15077 GCA_007258455.2 Sequoia sempervirens
AGCTTTAAAAACATATTTGAAGAAAAAAAGTGCATTGAAGAAGAGCTTTCAACTTTGAATGGGGTTGTGATTCAGAGAGGCATGGATAATGATTTATATCTCAAGGAAAAGGATCTTCTGAATAGCTGGAACAATATTCTAACAAAAGAGGAGGTGTTTTGGAGACAAAAATCGCAGGAATTATGGTTGAATGAAGGAGATAGAAACACTAAATTCTTTCACAACTCCACAAAAATTAGAAGTGGTGGAAACAAAATTTCTTGTCTCAGACTGGAAGATGGAAATTGGATTGATCAACCCAATCACATTGTTGAGGCCACAGTTCATTTCTTTTAGAATCTGCTGAATGACTGGGAGGGCTCTAATCTTCTGGAACAAAATGAGTTTGTGCAACATATTCCCAAACTGGTATCGGAGGAACAAAACCAATTTCTAATCAAGCCTTTTTTGGATCTTGAGGTAAGGAATGCTTTGTTTCAACTACATCCAGACAAATCTCTGGGACCCGATGGTTTTCCCATACTTTTCTTCCAATATTGTTGGGAAATTATGGGTACTGATGTGGTGGCGACAGTTGAGGACTCCAGATCTTCAGGTTGCGCTCTGAGAGATCTTAATAATACCTTCATTGCCCTTATTCCTAAGAAGGAGAAGCCAAACAAACTTGAAGATTTCAGACCTATTTTGTTATGCAACACAACTTACAAAATTTTGGCAAAGGCAATAGCAAACAGGCTCAAGGTGTCGCTACCTAACTTGATCTCTGAAGAACAAACAGGCTTTGTCCCTGGGCGGTCAATTTTTGATGGGGTAATCATTGCTTAGGAAGCCATACATTCAATTCAAACTACTCGGGTTCCATCCATGCTCCTCAAGCTGGATATTAGGAAAGCTTATGATAAAGTTAACTAGAGGTTCTTATTCAAAGTTTTGGAAGCATTTGGCTTCTCTACACCTTGGCTTAACTGGATCTTCGGTTGGGTTGCCTGCCCAAGGTTTTCAATTTTGATCAATGGTTCCCCGCATGATTTCTTTGAAGTCTCCAGGGGGTTACGACAAGGGGATCCCTTATCTCCTTTTCTATTCATTTTAATGTCAAAATCCCTGGGTAGAGCATTTGCTAAGGCAAATATGGATAATAAGCTAAAAGGTGTACAAATCACAAGTAACATGCCGCTTGTAACAGGTCAACAGTTCGTTGATGACAACTTACTCCTGGGGAAAGCAGAAGTCTTAGAAGCCAAATCCTTTAAAAAAATCCTCACAAACTGTTCAAAGGATTTTGGTCAAGAGGTAATTTCTAAAAAAATTGAAGTATTCTTCTTTTTCACTAATCCTATTTTGGAAAAGCAAATTTGCAAGTTCTTAAGTTCAAGAAAGGGAAATTTCCATGCAAATATTTGGGTTTGCCCCTGGCTATGGGTCAGAATTTAGGGAAATTATGGGATCCTTTGTTAACTAAGATCAATCAGAGACTATCTTCATGGAAGGGAAGATGGCTATCATGGGCCGGTAGGCTAACTTTAATAAAATCAGTCTTGGCAGCCCTACCGATCTATATGATGTCATGCCTTCCCCTCCCTGGAAGTATAAATGACAAATGCAGTCAAAAGTTAAGACAATTATTCTGGCAAGGAAGTTCGGATCAGAAAAAGCTTCCTTTAGTAAGCTGGGAGAAGGTATGCAGGTCTAGAGAAGCAGCTGGGGCAGGCATTAAAAAACTTTCACTCCAAAATAAAGCCTTAGGTGGAAAGCTTGCTTGGAAAATATACGAACAGCAGGATCAGAAATGAGTTAAAATTTTAACTGCAAAATATCTACAGAATAACCCATTAAGTTTCTTTTCTTCCCGATCTCTTCCCAAGGGATCTAGGGTATGGAATTTCATATGCAACTATTGAAAGATAATTGTGGGACTTAGGAGATGGTGGTCAGGCTTTATTTTGGGAAGATTCTTGTGGTGGCTATAGCAAGCTGGCAGATATTGTTTCATTAAGTAATGTGAAAGACATATCAAAACAACTTTAGGGAAAAAATGTTAGAGATTATTTGGTAATTGAACAGTCAAATGACATTATGGCTTGGCATTGGAAAGACCCTTTCGAATTAGGTTTAAGTGACATAGAAGTTAAGGCTTTCAAGGAAATCACTAAACAACGATCTTTCAGTTGAAGAGGTGGACAAGATGTGCTATGATGGTGTGGATCTTCTTCTGGTTCATACCGGGCCAAGGAAGGGTATGGCTTACTAGCCAAGTAGTTGGAATCAGAAGTGGACTTCTCTAATGATCTATGTTGGAATAAATTTTTCCTTCCAAAGGAAGGAATTTTCACTTGGGCCGCCATTCAAGGCTGAGTCCTAACATTAGAAAGGTTATTTTTTTTGGCTACAATGACCCTTCGAGATGCGTGCTTTGCAAAGCGGCAGAAGAGTCAAATGATCACCTGTTCCTGAATTGTCCATTTACTAAAAATTGTTGGGATTAGCTCTGCATGAAGCTTTGTCTCTCAACTGTCTCTCCAGGGAACTTGAATCACTAGTTTGATGGTTGGCCAAGATTTGGAAATGGCTCAACATTGGCTGGGTTTTGGAGGGTGAGTCCTTCAATGCTATTATGGGAGGTTTGGAAGGAAAGAAACCAGAGGATCTTTCAAGACAACGCTCTCACATTACCATCCTTTCTGAACAAATTGGAAGCTTGCTTGGTTGAGTTGATGAATTCATGAATCCATCAAAATGCAAAATCAATCTCTCTCTTCTCCAGCTGGGATACAAAAGTGCGGAAACTATGGTTAGGATTGATCATTCCCTCTGCAATCGGGTCAGGTGGTAAGGTGACAGAGCAGGAAAGAAAGAATGTCAAATGGCGCCCTCCCGAGTTGGGATGGTATAAGCTAAACTTCGATGGTGCGGCTAGAGGGAACCTGGGGCAGTCAAGGGTTGGGTGTATCATCAGGAATTGGTTGGGTAAGACGGTTGGTAGACTTACTTCCCCGCTCTAGTTTGGTACTAACAATTGGGCAGAGCTACAGGCTGTAGCTTTAGGCTTAGCTTGGTGTCTGGAGTTAAAAATAAAAAACATTTGCATAGAGGGAGATTCTCTGTTAATTATCAATGCCTTGCGGTCAGGTAAATTTCAAAACTGGCGACTAGATGCTTTCTTGGCACTGGTATTAAAATGGATGGGTCGGTTCGAAAACTTTGAAATCTCTCATATATTCAGGGAAGGTAATTAGGAAGCTGATTTGCTATCCAACTTAGGTGCTAGCGGGATGTCAATCAAAGAAGTATTATGGGAAAACTTAATGAATGAGTAACTGATGTGGGCGGATGGGTGGGTGCCACCTCACCCCTAATGGGTGAGGTGGCCGAGTCATCGAGAAAAGGAAGCTCAATGCAGGAAAACTTCGCTTAAAAATTAACATCTATTTTCATGTGCGAGATGGTAGATTTAAACCATATCAGTCTTTGAGTAGTGTTAGTGGCCCGAAGGAAGGTCCTAGAACAAGTCTATGCCATGATTACGAGCCAACATTCATAGATTGTGTGGGTCTCAAAAGGATGATATGCATGTGGGAAGGACATGCTGGTTTTATTCCCAAACAACCTCATTTAATTCTACACAATATTGGGTTTTTTCATCGATATGTGCTAGGAAAATGAGCAGATTCATTTTGCTTGTCTTTGGAAAAGAATTGGAATTGAAGGGTATGGAGATGTCGGTTGCTCTGAAGGGCTTGAAGAGGCAGATTTCCTTCGAAGGGAAGATTTCATCGCTTCGCCTTCAACGCCTCATTAAACACCCAAATTACCTGGTACTCGCGGCCATCTCCTGCATTGCAGGGAAAATTTTTATGGAGAATGCCGAAGGCTATAGACTTGACTCAGATATCTCTTCAAGGGTTTTGGCAGGCCTTCTGGATGGTGTTTCAAAGGGGGCTGCCAAGTTAATCATGAGGAAACTGTTCATAAAGGATATGCTGGTTGGTTTGGATCGTGCCCTAGCTGCTATGCGCTTAGGGAAAGGGATTTCGCGCCCTTGCGACTTGCATTTGCTAGAGGACCCAGATGCTCTGGTCAACTACTACCTGGGCATTCTTGTTGGATGTGGTCAGGTTTGAGTTAATGGAGCACAAAAGGTTGGCGAATATTGGGGTCGCGTTCTTGAGAAAGGAATTTCGTCTGGTGCCTTCCACATACTCAACCTGGAAGCGTGACTTTTATGTTTTCACGCAACAGAATGTTTGGTAATCGGTTGTGAAGCTTGGGGTTTTGGTTTATGGCTTTGTCTGGTTCAGAGTTATGGTGTTTTTCCTTTAGCAAAACAATTGATATTATGTAGTCTATATAAGGTTCTAAGCGTCTAGTCCTGGTTTCGAATTTGGGCAATATGTAATCTAGAATGTGGGTCTCTGGTGTGGTCGCAAATATGTAATCTAGTTTGCATAGTCTGTATGGCAGTTGGTTTTTTGGTAATTTGTAGGTAACGATGGTGATGTAGGACAGGGACATGTTCTTCTTTGCCCACAGTCAAGGGCTTGAATCTTGTAAACTCTTTTTTTGAAATCAATATAAAACTTATCTTACCCATCAAAAAAAAAGAAATTGAGGAGCTCTATGGGAGACCGGGGCTCAAACCCTTTATTCGTTGGCTTGAAGGAAAATACAAATCCCGTTTCCATGAGGAAGTGTGTTAGGGATGGAAAGCGCTCAAACTCTTCATCGAACAAGCAAAGGTGGAGATGTAGGGATTGAAAGCGAAAAGGAAGCGCCAGAAGAAGAAGTCGAGGAAGTGGCAGAAGAAGAAGCCTCTGAAGGAGATAGTCAAGTGTTCGGGTAGAGCTCGTTAAGATTGGTCGTGTTTGTTTGTGTCTGATTTTGAATTCTCCGTTCGCTTTTGTTGTATTAAAGCGTGTAACTCTAAACGTTGTTAATGGTGGTTATTTTTGTAAAGATTTTATTGGTAAACAGTTATAGGGATTACAAGGTTTATTTAATGTTTTACTCTGCACGTTAAGGTGCCTCTAGTTTTTGTCATTTGTTGTGGAATTTTGGTGGGTAATGATAGTGAACAATATATGCACTTTTTTATCTTTACAAGCAATACAAATTTTTTGTGTTACCAACCCAAAAAAAATAATTGTCTTGTTATTTAATCATATGCGTTAAATAATTAAATTACTTAGTCTATAATCATATGAGTTATTTAAGAGGCACAATATATTTAACTAATTAAATTGAAATAAAACGTATTAAATTAATAAAAGGAAGCAAAACAATAAGCATTTTTAGAAGCAAAAAGGGAAGCAAAACAAGAAACATTTTTAGAAGCAAAAAATGAAGCAACAATGGAAGCCAAACTAGAAGCAATCTTGGAAGCACAATTGGAAGCAAAACCGAAAGCAAACGTGGAAGCACAATTGGAAGCAAAATTGGAAGAAAAATTGGAAGTAAAATTGGAAGCAAAATGGGAAGCAAAATGGGAAGCAAAACTAGAAACAAAACGAGAAGCAAAATTGGAAGCAAAATCAAAAGCAAAACTAGAAGCAAAACTAGAAAGAAAACCTAAAAGCAAAGCCGAAAGGAAAACTAGAAGCAAAAATGGGAGTAGACATAGAAGCAAAACCAAAAGTCTAATTGGGCTCTAATTTAGGTGCTATTTCCCGACACTATTTTAGTTGTTAACAGAGGTGCTATTTTTCGGCTCTATTTTAGGTGCTAATGGGGGCGTTGTGATTTTTTGGCGCTAACTCTGGTGTTACGTTCGGTACAAAAGTCGGTGCCAAAATGACCATGCCTGTTTGCGCCAAGTTTAATGTTGACCAACTCACCCAATTCATGGACTGAAATACACTAAAATATGGTGTTATTTGCTTGTTTTGCTGTAGTGAATATAACCTTCTCCATTTTGATCAATCTCAACAATGACACTGTTAACAAAGACAATAGACAAATAAAACATCTGACAACAAAAATCAAACTGGCACAGTTCATGAAAGTTTGCAAACTGAAAATAACAAGTCAAAAGGTTAGAGGTGCCCCTATAGGCCAGGGGCACCCAAGCCTTTGAGACACCTAAATCAACTTTCAAGATTTGCAAATCCAATCATCCTTTCCAGGACTGAACTAGTTATCCATCCCATGTTTCAAATAGATCGTCAGACTCATCAGTCATCAGTGATCTCATATTAGAGCATAGAGGATCAAACTGGAGGAATTAAAGAACACTGAGAAAATTAACTAAGTTTGGTGAAAAATACACCTTCTTGGGAAAAGGTGCCTAGGAATCAGAGGCATCACACTCAGATTTTGAGCTTTATAGCCCCCAAGCACACTTCATCAGAGTTGTTCCATCTCAGCAATGGATCTATCCGCAACACCTCAAGATCAACTAAGCAACTAGAATCGAGGATTGAACAGGGGCACTTCACCATGAAAAAGAATGAAAATATCTTCAACTCCTTAACTTGGATGCCTAAAGTCAACATAGATCCAGTTGACTTAAGTTATAATATTTTTGAAGGCCTTTCATGTCTAAAATGTCCCCAAATTGGTAGAATTTGCTCCAATGAACTCTTGATCAGGTAGATTGACTCCTCAATCATGTGTAGGTGCCTAAACTTGATTGATTCAACATAAAGCACTATGTATCAAGTCTAGGATTCATTATTCATTATTTCTCTTTGTAGGTTGAAGCTCAAGAACAAGCATTTTTCCTCTCCAACGTCTATTTGAAGATCTAATAGAGGGGTTTTCATTGTTCTTCATATTTTTGAAGATCAGTTGCATAGAGGGGCAATTTATCAGAGGTTGCATCTTCAAGCATAATTTTCTTGAAGATCCAAAGAGGCAGTTGATAACTTCCAAACTTCTTCTTATCTTTTTCCTCCATTATTGTTTTAAATCTTCTTGCATGTCCAAATAAATAGAGATTATTCACAAATATGACCTTTTGGGTATGATCAACATAGATTTTACAACAAAACCCATGTGTT
Organism: Sequoia sempervirens; assembly: GCA_007258455.2. NCBI lineage: Eukaryota > Viridiplantae > Streptophyta > Pinopsida > Cupressales > Cupressaceae > Sequoia > Sequoia sempervirens. The sequence goes on from VDFB02068724.1 coordinate 6,996, forward strand.
GGATTTTTCTAGAAATAGTAGCCTTGCTGCCCCTATTTTTAGGGTTTTTCAGAAAAAAGTCTCAATTTTGAAAATCAAACAAACTAGGTTTGCTCAACATTGAAGCACCTACAATACCTAGTTGTCATATTTTTTTAGAAAAAATACTTCTCGATGGAGGCTATTTTTAGGGGTTTTCAGAAAAGTTGTTTGAATAGAATTGTGTGCACAGTCAATCTTTAAGGTTTTTAGAATGCAATGCTCTCAAGATGAATACAAGACCAAATTGGTCTTGCTACATGTTTTTTTGAAAATAGCTAACACCATTTTGCATTGGGCACACTTATAGGTCGGTTTGGATAGATTGACAAGCATAGGCACTCAAGTCCACAGGTTCCATATGGTTTCACCTCGTATATCTGATAGCTTTCCAAGGCCAGTTTTGAGGATTGATATCATTGGAATTCTTCATGTGTAGCAAGTTTGAGTGCATTTCTCACAATTAGAGTGTTCGCAGTTAAAATTAGTAGTTTCATCATACAACACTCTTTCATTGAGAAGAATCAAGAAAAAAGTTAGAAGCACAAAGTTGCAGGAGAAATAGAGGACACCACTCCAGCTACGGAGCCACCAAAGTTACCAATCAATTCCTTGCCAATATCAAACATGAAGGTGGTGACTACGTGAGTCTCAGTGATGTGCAAACACAGTTCTAATGCCTCATCAACAACAGTTTTTACAGTGACCCCGTTGGTTGCAGTTTGAGTAAAATCACAATCATATCAACAAGGCTAGATGACACAACTACAAATAATATTGAATATCAACAACATATTGTGAGTGGTGAAGAGATGCTGAGACAACACATCACCATCCTGCGAAGCATCAGTTGCCCAAATGCAGAAGAAGTCAACGACTAGCTAGAGGAGTTGTTGACTAGAGGTGAAGAGGTGTAAAACACCCAGTTAAGATGTCCTACCCTCCAAAATAACATTTATGACAAGCATGAGTTAAACTTGATGCTTCTTTCCAAGTTAACCCACTGTCCCACTATTCAAGCATGTCTATTTCCACTAATTATGGATGTCTATTTTGGACTTCCACTAAGTATGAATATCTATCTCCACTAATTGTGGATGTCTATTTTGGAGACACTTTTGTATTTAGAGTTCTCTTTTATTTTAGTTTTAGTTAACTGAAGTAGATTTCCAGTTAACTATTAGGTTACCTACTTTTAGACATAGGAATAAATCTTGCAGATTGGCAATAACACATTGTTAACTCAGGGAGACTTTAGGGTTGCCTATTCCTTTGAGTTTCTATAAATAAGAGCCTTTGCTCATTATTTTGTAACCTTTATTTACGACACAAAATTGTTGCACCATTGTGCCAATAAGCTTGCAAGTCTATATTTGTTCACTCTTGGATGAGAGTTGTTTGGTTTGATAAGCAATTGTGTATGATTTTGTACCTTTGTTGTCCCAAATCTTTGTAATTCGTTGAGCAAGTTTGAAGAAATAAATCAAAAGACATGCAATTTGATCTAAAGTTTCAAGTTCTATCAACGTTTTGTTCTTATAATTTATTGTTTCAATCTACCCCTTGGATAGGTGTTGTCACCTCCTTGGGAATTTTGATGCCAATGGTTATCGTTTGATGTTGTCTAATGATCTATATTTTAGCCTACACTTTGGACAGGTGTCGTCACCTCCTCGAGAGTCCTGATATCTAGTTCATCATCGTTTGCTGTTTCCAGTGAGTTGCATCCCAACCTACACCTTGGACAAGGGTTCCTCCTCCTTGGCAATCCTAAGACTCAACTTACTGTAAGAGTGTTTGTTTGCATAAGACCTTATTCCAACATAGATATGAGAGTTCAGAGCCTTAGATGCATTCTAAAAGACGGTCGACCCAAGTGTTCCAACTATCCCATTCCTGCTCCCATATTCTCTTGCTCTATTTATCTAGAGGAGATATGATAGATTAAAAGTTAGCCTAGTTGTAGTTAAGATTCGCAAAAATCAGAGAAAACCTTAGCTGCAACACATTGTGTCCTGCCCGTTAAGTAAAAAAGATAGGAACATTAGTCCATTTTACTTTTACGCAAACATCAACAAGTGGGAGCTTCCCCTCCATAATTTGAAGGGCAGTCATTACACACTATACATAGCTGTTCGTTTCCGATAAGCACTCCAAAGGTGCTAATTGAAATGCCAACAATTTTAAGTAATCATTTAATTATATAATTTTTAATTACTTTGAAAAAAAAGGAAAAGAAAGACAAAATTTAATTAAATATCAATCGTATAATTCCAACCCTTATGAATATCAAACTGCACTTTTAAGAATTTTTTTAAAAATTATGCTGTAAACTTTTGTAGCTGCATTCTTATAATCTAAATTGCTTTCTTTAATGGAAAAAAAAAAAAAAAAAAACTTATTTAGAAGTTATGGAGGACCACAGTAACCCTTAAAGAAAAAAAGGTCAATGCTCAGCTGTATGTAACAATGCCATGGGACTTCCACAACATGAAATGTCAAGGACAATCTGTTCTGCCTGAGTGTTTCAATTTTGGATTTACTGCACATTAGTTTCTCTTTCCAAATTAAAATTCATGAGAGCGTCAGGTAGGACATTGTCATTTTTACACTGTGAAGTTCTGAACCGATAAAGAAGCAGATTTGTTGTTGGTCAGTCTCAAAATGCAGTCTCCTAGAAACTCTACGACGCCAGATTTGAAGAAATTTTACAAGTTAAAGTAAAATATAAAACCATTTCAGGACATGCAGGAGTGTTGTCATTTTTTCTTTTGCCTCGATAAATAGGATTCTAACCTTATTAGTGCAAACAATTCTGAGGGTGGAAGGATTATGGCTCCTGTATCCAGGTATGTTGCTCTATAAATCTATATATATTTTATTTCGAGGGTTTGTGAGGAATTTATTTGCTTTTCCAGCCGCCTCTAGATACAATTATATATGTTGCAATATCAAGTGGTTTAGTGGTTTTAGGTACTCAAGATGCCAGATCATGATATTTGCCAATAAATGCTTGTCACAAAATATTGGCATCAATTATTGTCTTCTCTACATAAATGTTATTCACCCATACCATTTTTATCTTCGGAAACCTTTATCAGCATTTACTGTTCAGTTTGATTTTTAAACTGATGGCAGAACAAAAAGAGAATATATGTACTTGAAAACAAATCTTGGCTAAGATCCAAATTTGTTATTTTAACTATATTGTTCTTCTTCCTTTCATTTTGTAGCTGTTACTTCAAAAATTATTTTTCAGCTTTTCCTCAAATCTCTAATATGCTGTAAATGCCTAATGATAAATGTTTTGACTTGTGTTGAAGATTTGCATTGGAAAGCCATAATGTTAATTCTTAAGAAAGCTCTCTTTATGTGGTCCTCCTTAGAAATGGTATACAAGCAGATCATGGAGGCCAATGGCAAGTTTCATACCTTTGTTTTTTGCATCACATTTATTATCCATAGTGTCTTTGATATGCATTGATTTAATTCATATGATCAGTGATCAAACTTGCAGTGTAACTTCAAATTACATTTTATGGGATATTGGATTCTAATGAAAATTGTTTGAGCTACCTTTCATTTGAAATGGATATTAGGATTTATACATATTTTACTAGTTAGAGACTCCTGCGAAGTGCATCACAAGCTGCAAATGTAACCAATGCTTATGATATTAAAATTGTAAGTGTTCTCAATGATTAGCTGAATGTGATCCCCGTATATAGAGACATGGCATGTGAGTGGTGCATAAATCCAAAGGAACTCCAAAACTCCCTTGCAACTGACATATCTTCTACCACTCTTCCTAATCATTCCTCTCAAGCTTGATCATTCTGGCATTCTAAGCCACATCCCTTATCCAATCAGTGACCCAGTGTTTTTATTAGAGACAGTTATCATACATTTCACTTATATGACAATTGTGATATCTTTTGTCATTTGTTTACCATTTGGCCTTAACATTTCGTAAACTCTTCATGTTCTATGTATCATGGAGTCTTCTTGAATCGAGTATCCATTATTTTTCCTCATGACATGCTAGACACGTTCTTTATTCTATTCACCTCACAATCCCTATGCATCCTCATCACTTTTTACCTTCACTATGTCATGCAAATCGCAGTCAAGATCATCATGCAGGACAACATGGGCCTCTCAACGGGTGGCACTGTCATCACAGTCACTGTGAGGATAATAATATTGAAAGGCTTAATTTCGTCCATTTTGAAAATACAACTTCTCAGTATTGTTCTAGTTAGGAAGAGCCTCTATCTCACCATCAGCGACACTCACTTGAATAAATATGACTTCAGGTGCAAACTCTCAATGAAATTAGGGATTCAGTTCAGAGAATTGATAAACAGTTTACAAATTTCTCAGAGGAGTACCACCCCTTTAGTAATTCATTTATCATGTTATTGCAAAAAGCCTCCACTGAGCTAAAAGCTTAAAGCTCTCATATATTATCAACAACGGTCAACAATGCTTTGAACCCTGTCGTTCCTTCAGCCACTAGGATGAGTGATTTTGTCATTGCTACTCAGAATATGATAACTTTTCATTTCCTCTCTGCATTGCCTGCTACATGCTTGTTAAAATCAAATCTGATATGGGGTCCTGGTTTATGTCTTTTGTTGGCTGCACTTATATTTATTTTCATTCATTTTAATAGCTCCTTGGGAGAATATAGCTCTAATGTTTGCAGATAGTGTTTTCAGAAATAATTGCATAGATGAACATTTATGTATCTCTGGGTTTATGTTTGTCTTCATCATTCTAGTTCTTTTTTTAGGGCCTTGCTCCATGTATTTACTTGATTTTTGGGTTTATATTAGTGTCCTTAGGCATTTGAGATTCTGTAGTAAGGAGTCAGGCGCAGGTCTGTTTCTGCTGTATGTTCTTTTGCATCCCCAATAGTGTTTTCTATTAAATATCTTGTTATCCATATGCCTCAAAAAATATAGAATTGGGGAAAACAGAATTATGTATAATATATTGTATTAAATTTTCTGAACTAATAATAATATCTCAGCCAAAAAGAGTATACAATTTCTTAGAAAATAGGTCCAACCTTGTAAGCAACTGACTGTACAGTTTTCAAATTAGTTTCATCTGCTGTGGGTATGGACAGGGCATGGCTGTTGGGCCCTAGGTTAGGCCAGGTATGCCTGTGTGAAGCTGCAGGAAACCTGGGACATTTTTTATGTTTTTTCTTCTTGATGTCCATAGAAGCTGTTTCTTAGGTTGATCAAAGATTGCAGTCATGAATGGGAATGGCAGTTGCTGGCTGGTAGAGTTGTTCGAGGTAGAGAACAAGAGCAAATGAAGTGCAGGCCATGACCAAACCACACCCGCATAGACAAAGAGAAGATTGGAGATAAACTCTGCAATATGACTTCAATGACTCAAACTTAAACACCTTGTCAAAGCTGCCAAAATCTATGCTCAGTGCCATTTGTGCTCTCAATGATGGTGTTTTGGTGGTAGTTATTATTGTAAGTGCTGCTGCTGTCTATAATACAGCTGCTGAGAGGTTTTATTGCAGTGTTCATTAAAAGAGTTCAAATAACCGAACATTGGAAGGTGTAGATTCATTCCCAAGGGCTTGAACTGCATTCCCAAGAGCTTGGAGTGCATGTAATAGTGTTACAAGACCAGGGCTCGCCTCAGACCTGACAATCTAATTTTTGACCCAAACTTGGATACAGTGCTCAGATTCAACCAAGACTCAACAAATTGAAAAAACCATGAAATATAGAGCTTTTTAAGGATTTAAAACTTGTTTCATGCAATCTTTAATAAATAAACTTTAAAGATACAATAAACTAATCAAATAGAAGCTACTTTGATCACATACACAAGTATACATTGATCACATGGGTATAAAAGTGGATTTTAGCTGAAGGAAATAACATTGTTCCATATACAAATTATAAATATTGTCAAATATATACAAAACTCATGGATTATGAAATCCATGGCATCTAAAAATATCAAAATTAAAACTATAAGTCTATGGCTTAGAGGAGCTTGCATCACTTGTCCCAACATCATGAAAAGTCCGACATTGGTGTCTAAGATAGGTCCTAGATGATGACGCATCCATGATATCTGTTTGTGCCTCAATAACACCAACATTGAAGGGGTCTCCTTGTGCTCTATCCTCCTGGTTTGGAAATTTGCTGTATTCTTATTGGCCATTACAAGTGTGTTGATTTCAACCACAGCACGTGAGATTAAACTCTCCTAATTTAGGGAAGGCTCCCCCTTTAACTAAATAAAACTGATATGGGTAGGACAGCAATCGTTCCTCTTATTTCAAGAAAGATTACGTTCTTCTCTCTTCACAGAAAAGAAACAGTATATGTGGATGAAACTTATTACAGCAGCTATGCAGTGAAATTAAGAAAGAGGAAATAAAGTTTCCTGAAAGCACAAAGACTTCCGTTACTTCCTCCGGGACGGGAAAACAAACAATAAGCACAAAGTCTTGAGGAATGAGATCCTATCTACCCTTTTCAGAATAATTACTTAATGAAAACATACAACACGAAACAGCACAAAGTCTGTAACTACGATGTATCTTTTGATTACTCTAAATGAGAACTACTACGAGCACAAAGACTTATAATTCTTCTCAATTTCTAATACTAACTATGAATTCAATCTTCACATTTACAGCACAAAGACTGCAGATATTTAAATTGAATCTCTCTTCAGCAATATTCCACAATTTTCAAGTAGTCACAAAATAATGCTCCAAAATGACATAAGAACATGAAGGATGCAAAATGAGAATTCAGCTCAAAGTCTGAAATTCCAGCTTCTTAATATTACTTGAAAATTCACAATATTCAACTATAAAGCTCAAAGACTTTATGAGTACAAAATTCTGCAGAGTTTTCTTGCTTGCTAAAAAGATAAAAGATTACAATAGAACCCTCAAGTATTTATAGGAGAGAGGTCTGGAGAAAAGGTGGGAGGATCTCAACAAACTTGAGAAAATCTCTCAACCGATAACTAATTGCAATTGACTTATTCAAAATTACAATCCAAATTGTGATTTGTTTTGTAAGATTTTACATGTAATTACATTTTTCAAAACTGCAAGGAAAGAACACTTGCAATTGCAAAATTTGTTTTTACATATATTTTGTCGAAAGTAAAAATACATAAAACAACCTAAAATTTTAATTTGCTTCATTCTTATCTTTGAAAGATAAGAATTTGCTGATAATTGTCTGCAATTCATTCTGATCAGGACCCAGTGTGTTCTTGGCTACTGCAACTGTCTTCAAGATTACATCAAAGTATCTGATTGCCGCCAGTCTATGCTCTTCATAAGTAGTTTGCATTTTCTCAAGGATTATCTGATGATTAACAAGCTTATGAATTGAATCCATAGAAAACTGCTCCGATTCCATTTGTTGACGAAGATTGGCTGCCATTTCTGTAGTAACTAAATCAGCTGCAAGTAATTCATCTTCTTGATTCAAAACTGTACAAGAGATTTTCTCAAAACTTGAAAGAATATCCTGCTGAACTTCATCATTCATTTCTAAAGTGGCCTGGATATCTTTGATAAGATCTTGAATGACCAATGACTTGTTTGTCATAAGTTCTTCAAATTCTATGTACTTTTCTCTATTTGGTAGAATTGAGTTGTTGCATAGAATTTGTAACTTGATTTGATCTATCTCATGCCAGATTTTTAAATCCTTTTCAAGCGATTCCAAACTCTGTTTGAAAGCTTCTAAAGTCTGATTTAGCTTTATTTTGGCTATCCTGACATTTTGGAGAACTTGCAAGGTCTTTTCAATCATTGGAATACTTTGATCAATCAGCTGAATTATCCATGAATCAACTGCTTTGGCCTTTTGTGCAATTCTTTCTAATTTCCTAACTGATTCATTAGGAGGAGCTGTAGATAGAGAATCAATTGCTTCTGATGATCCTGTAATTCTTTGAATAACTGAAACCAGCTGAGCATTGTCTTCTTTGAGCTTTTCCTTTTTGGATAGAAGTTCATTATAGCTTTGTGTCAGAATTGTTACTGAACTC